>SNQJ01S0011538.1:58699-74199 GCA_010110895.2 Picea sitchensis
GTTGGGCAAAGCCCCTACCCCTTAATGATGGATAATCTCAAAGCATAACATATCTCGAGATGAAAATTGACTTATCAATAATTGCACAAATGACCAAACTTGACCGAAAAAAATATAACATCAATCATAGTTGACCCATCTACCGTGTATATTTTCTATAACCCTAACCCTAAGCTTCTACGGAATAATATTTGTTGTTTTCCTTAATCCTAAAATTCCTAAACTTATGCGGCATAATATTTTCTCTTCTCCTTATCATTGAACTTCTACAGAATAATATTTGTTCTAGTACTTAACCATGAGCTTCTCTAGAACAATATTCGATCTTCTACATCATCATCAACAACATTTGTTACTCTGTATCGTTTGTAAATAAAATTACTACAAATGAAGTGATTACTTACAAAGAACTTTGGAGGGTAATTTAATAGAGAAGCTTGAGAATGTAGTGCTAGAGGTAACCGGAGCATCAAATGATGACAAATCAACTTTTAGGAATGCTAGTAGTGAGTTAAAGAGAAAGAGAAACAACTCACCCGAGCTACAAACAGATTTGAAGAGTGAAAATTGTGATGTTATGTTGCCTCCCATGCTTCCCCCGCAACAGGATATGTATATGCTAGTGGTCAAAATTTTAACCACACTTACCCATAGATTGTGCATCCATCACCTCAAAATTTTAGAGTCTAAAATGTACCTGAAAATAAGTTATAGAGAAAATGTCAAATTAACTTGTTTGAAACTGATTTCAGGAGAATTGAGGAACCCTAACTTCCACAAGGTATATCTCAAAATGTATAGAAAACCAATGTATGAAATTTGACCTATGCCGAGATCTTGCCTCCATCTCCTCAAAATTTCGTAGTATGCAACGTTCGAAAAAATAAGTTATAGAGAAAATGTCAAACTCACATGAAAGTGATTTCCCAACTCCCCCATTTTGGAATGATATTCAATCTTTTCTCATCCACTTTTTCAAATGATATTTTATTTTTCACCAGACACTTTCTCTCAATACTTTCTCTTTTTATTCTTTATCAAGGGACACACCCATTAATTAAATACTTAATTTTTTTTTTATTATTTCTCTTTTCCAAATACCCTGGAAAAATACATGGGAAAATACCATGGGTTTCCAAAGCCATGGGTTTGAAATCACCATTTCACTTTACACTTTTCACGTGCACCCATTTTTTTAATATACCTGTAAACCTATATATAAATCAATCTTGAAAATATTTTGTGTATTGATAAAACTGTAATATGACATTAATATATTTTAAATAATATATACATTCTACAATATATTGCTTTATGACTAAAGTGATTGCAAGAAAAATAATAACCAGGGAAAGGGTTTTGATACCGAGTTATGCAAGACCATCTTTGTGGGAAATATCTTCTAAATATTTCCTTGTTTTCATTGGCAGAAATGTCAATTTTCTACAGAACATCATTTTCTCTCTTCTTCCTGCTATTGTCACTGATGGAGATTTTGATTACATCAACATAGCTCTTAGATTTTCCTTCATTTACTTTCGTCAATGACTTTGTAGCTTTTGAATGTTCTTTGATGATCATCTGAATCTTATCAACTCAATTTTTCACCACACACTTTTTCTGAATACTTAATCTGTTTATACTTTATCATAACCCTTCATGAAGTGACATGTTAATTCAAAAAACATGGCACCCATTAATTAAATAATTTATTCCCCTTTTTATTATTTCACTTTTCCAAATACCATGGCAAAATACACTGGAAAATACCATGGGCTTCCAAACCCAAACTAACATTTCACTTTTTACTTTTTCATCTACACCCATTTTTTTTAATATACGTGTAAACCTATATATAAATCAATCTTGAAAATATTGTGTGTATTCATAAAACTGTATTATAATATGACATTAAGAACAACATTAATCCTTTAATATCAATAAGAATAATTCCAACAAAAAACTACCTAAATCATCAATTTCCACCATATATACATTGATGACATGTTTTGTCATTTCTCCTCCTACTTTCAGACATCAATTTCCTATGTCTCCTCTGGATTCTTCAAAAAACATTTTTTACTAACTTGTATGCACCTTAGAAACTATGCAATGCATGTACATCGGAGTTTCTCTAATGAAATTCATGTACATGTCATTTTTTCTCAAAAAAATACAATTTCCACATTTTTGGTTGAGGTTCATGTGTTTTCTTGGTTCTTAACCCCCTAATGCACGTACATAATGAATTATAACCACCCCAACCACTTAGAGATGGTATAAATTGAGCACAAGCCACGACGAGAGGAAATGAATATGGAAGCAAAGTTATGTGGGCTATTTCTCACCTTGTCTACAAGTCCTTATGTTCTGAGTGTTATTTTTTTCCTTAGACCTAAAAACCCTTGTTTCAAGCCTTATATTATAATTTTCTAAAAGTAAATTGTAAAACAATTTATAATTTGTACAATCAATACAATTTGTTGATCAATATAATGTATTATTTGAAAAATAAAGATACAATATATTTTTTAAATAAAAATACTTATTTTAAAAATTATATAAGTTTAAATAATATATAAGGCCAAATAACGAATAGGTCACAATCCCTACCCCTTCATGAAGGGACACACCCATTAATTATATACTTAATTTCTCTTTTTATTATTTCACTTTTCTAAATACCATAGGAAAATACATGAGAAAATGCCATGGGCTTCCAAACTCATGGGTTTGAAACCACCATCCCACTTTTTTTTTTTTCACATGTACCAATTTTTTTAATATACTTATACACCTATATAAAAATCAATATTGAAAATGTTATATGTATTTGTAAAACTGTAATATGACATTAATGACAACATTGATATTTATAATAAAAATAATTTTAACAAAATACTACCTAAATCATTAATTCTATATAGTTAATATAATTCACTATTTGAAAATTTTCAAAATAATATGAAAGGTTTTACTAAAAATAAAATATTATATTTTTCTAAAAATAAATGGTAAAACAATTTATAATTTGTAACATCAATACAATTCATTAATCAATATAAGATATTATTTGAAAAATAAATTAATCAATATAAGATATTATTTGAAAAATAAAGATACAATATATTTTTTTAAATGAAAAAAATTCTTTTAAAAAATATATATATTTAATATAATTCTAAATAATATATAAGGCCAAATAATAGATAGGGCACAACAGTTACCCCTTCCTTAATGATATAATAAGGCTGGGAAGAACCCCTACCCGTTAACGATGGATAATCTCAAAGCATAACATATCTCGAGATGAAAATTGACTCGATCAATAATTGCAAAAATGATAAAACTTGATCGAACAAAATATAACATTGATCATATTTGACTTGGTTATCGTGTATAATTTCTATAACCCTAACCCTGAGCTTCTACCGAATAATATTTGTTATTTTCCTTAACCCTAAACTTTCTAAACTTCTGCGAGATAATATTTGTTCTTCTCGTTACCATTGAAATTCTACAGAATAATATTTGTTCGTGTACATATCCCTGAGCTTCTCAAAAATAATATTTGATTTTCTACATCATCATCATCAATATTTGTTACTCTGCATCGTCTGTAAATAAAATTACTACAAAGGAAGTGATTACTTACAAAGAACTTTGAAGGGTAATTGAATTGACTGGTCTTCAAAGAATGAGAAGCTTGAGAATGCAGTGCTAGAGGTAACTAGAGCATCAAATGATGACACCTCATCTTTTTATGAATGACGATAATTAGTTAAAGAGAAAGAGAAACAGCTCACCGGGGCTACAAATGGATTTGAAGAGTGAAAATTATAATGTTTTGTTTCCTCCCATGTTTCCCCCGCAGCAGGATATGTATACGCTGGTGGTCGAAATTTTAATCACATGTACCCATAGATTGTGCATCCATCACCTCAAAATTTCAGAGTCTAAAATGTACTAGAAAATAAGTTATAGTGAAAATGTCAAATTGACTTGTTTGAAACTGATTTTAGGAGAATTCAGGAAGCCTAACTTCCACAAGGTATATTTGAAAATGTATAGCAAACCAATGTATGAAATTTTGACCACACGTATGTGCAGATCTGGCCTCCATCTCCTCACAATTTCATACTATGAAACATCCGAGAAAATAAGTTATAGAGAAAATGTCAAACTGACCTGAAATTGATCAATCTTGAAAATATTATGTGTATTGATAAAATCGTAATATGTCATTAGTATATTTTAAATAATATATACATAGTACAATCTATTGCTTTATGACTAAAGTGATTGCAAGAAAAAGAATAACCATGGAAAGAGTTTTGGTACCGAGTTATGCGAGACCATCTTTGTGGGAAATATCTTCTAAATATTTCCTTGTTGTCTTTGGGAGGAATGCCTATTTTCTACGGAACATCATTTTCTCTCTTCCTCTTGTGAGATTTTGATTACATCAACATAGATTTTATATTCTCCTTCATTTACTTTCTTTGATGACTTTGTAGATTTTGAATGTTCTTTGGTGGTCTTCTAAATCTTATCATCTGAATTTTTAGCCACACACTTTTTCTCAATACTTTATCTTCTTATACTTTATCATAACCCTTCATGAAGGAACATGTTAATTCAAAAAAAACATGGCAGCCATTAATTAAATAGTTAATTCTCTTTTTTATTATTTCACTTTTCCAAATATCATGGGAAAATACATGAGAAAATACCATGGGATTCCAAACCCATGGGTTTGAAACCACCATTTCTCTTTTTACTTTTTCAAGTGCACCCATTTTTTTAATATACTTATAAACTTATATATAAATCAATCTTGAAAATATTGTGTTTATTGATAAAATTGTAATATGACATTAATGACAACATTAATCCTTTAACATCAATAAGAATAATTCCAAGAAAAGTTACCTAAATCATTAATTTTATTTTTATTTTTTTTATGAGGGAATCGGCAACTTCGCGGTTCCTGTACTCGCGTGACACGGGATCGATCGGGCCATTAATTTTATATTGTTAATATAATTCATTATTTGAAAATATATTATTATATTTTTCTAAAACAAATTGTAAAACCATTTATAATTTATACCATCAATACAATTTATTAATAAATATAATGTATTATTTCAAAAATAAAGATATAACATATTTTTTAAAATAAAAATAATTTAAAAAAATATATATATATTTTAATTATAATTATAATTTTAAATAATATATACATCCCTTAAAATTTTATTTAACTAATTTATATAATTAATGTTATCCATTATTTATTTTAATCATATGCATTTTAAAAAGAAAATTAACCAAAATTTATCATTAAATGATACATTATTTGAAGAATTCAAAGCTTTTGTGGACATAAGGCCCAATAACTCATAGGGAAAACACTTTAAGCCTTTCTCTATACAATAATTTCAAAGCATAACATATACAATCCAAAAATGAAAATTGAGCAGATAAAAAATATTGCACAAATGAGCTTCAAATAACACATATCAGAATTGACCAGTCTACCATGTATAATTTCCATAACCCTAACCCTAAGACACTCATCAGAATTGACCAGTCTACCATGTATAATTTCCATAACCCTAACCCTAAGCTTTCGATGTTTCCATTCGAGGCGCCCTGCATAACAAATTCCACAGTAACAAGGACCCCTCTGCGACTATGAGTCTAGCGCCCTTGCTGCCACCTTTGGATCCTGAATTGAGCAAAACGCTCGTTCTAGACATGGACAACACTATTTTGCAGGCGTGCAGCAAAATGATGCACGAAGATGAAGGGTCCGAGTATTTTGAGGTAAAAATGAAAAGAAATACGTTTACAAGAGGCCCGACTTGGATTATTTTTACACAGAAATGGCAGAGCTGTTCGAGATCGTGGTGTTCACTCTGAGCACTAAAGAGAGAGAGGACTGCTTCCTCGACCAGATCGACAGGGATAGGCTCATCAGGTTCAGGCTTTACAGAGAATCATCCTACTCTGGGATCAGACACAAGCGGGTTAAAGACCTATCTCGCCTCGGAAGGGATCCGAGGAGAGTAATTATTATTGAGGACAACCCCATTTCCTACGAGTTTCAACAGACCAACGCCATCCCCATCAAGTGCTTCAAAGGTGAAAAGTCCGACTCAGAACTCAAATAGCTCATCCCCTTCTTACAAGCCTCATTGACGTGTGATATTCACCCCGTCACTTGATGTAAATCCTTTAAAATTAAATGGTGAAGAACAATGAGTTATTTCCGGTAAATTCGATCTGGGTATTCACCCGGTCACTGGATTGTAAATCCTTTAAAATTAAATGGTGAAGAACAATGTGCAGCACACACATAAATCTCATGTTGATTTTTGATTTGATTTTGCATTATCTAGGTTTTGACTAATGGAAAAATTTGATGTAGATTTCTATTTTTAAATGACTAAAGAGTGAAGATCAATGATTTATATTTATAGATGACTAAAGAATGAAGATTAATGATTTCTAAGTATCAATGTTCATTTCTAATTCTAAATTCCATTGGCTTCACACTCTTCCTTTTGAAGAATGTAAAAATCTGATGTTGATTGGACTGAGATTGTTGGATCAAATGCGAACTTTTGGGATCTTGTAGCCATTACTGGCGAATGGCTTGGAGCCAATCTCGTACAATGAAGGAAAGAGAAAAAAGGGATCCTTCATCTTCATATTTTTAGGAAAGTGCATCTGCAACCACATTGTCTTTTCTTTTCTTTTCAATGATCTCATAATCATATCCAAAGAGCTTAGTCACCCATTTTTGTTGCTCTCGTGAGAAAATGCGTTGTTCCAGAAAATACTTGAGGCTTTGATGGTCAGTCTTAATTTGGAAGCGTTTCCCCAATAGATAAGGGCACCACAGAACAACAGCATTAAGAATAGCCAACATTTCCTTTTCATAGATAGATTTGCCCATATTTATTTCAGACAATTGTTTGCTCGTAAAGGCCAAAGGCCGACCCTCTTGCATAAGGACAACACTAATTCCTTTCCCTGAAGCATCACATTCCAAGACAAAAGTCTTTGTGAAATCAGGAAGGGCCAGGACTGGAGTGGTGCACATGGCCATCTTTAAGATTTGAAAAGCTTGAGTAGTTGTTGGAGTCTAAGTGAAAGAGTTCATTTTTAGCAGTGCAGTGAGAGGTCCTGCAATCTTTCCATAATTATTAACAATTTTGCGATATAACCTGTTAAGCCCACAAATCCACGCAAGATTTTGAGAGTCTTTGGGTGAGGCCAGTCTTGCATAGATTCAATCTTTTTAGGATCCACTCCGACATCGTCCTTGCCAACTAGTTGACCCAAGTACTCGATTTCTGAGGTGCCAAAAGCACATTTAGACTGTTTCAGAAAAAGTTGGTGCTGAGAAAGTAGATGGAGAACTCAATCCACATGAGCAATATGGTCTGTCCAATTTTTTCTATAGATGAGGATATCATCAAAGAAAACTAAGACAAAATGATGGAGAAAAGGATGAAAGACATGATTCATGAGGCTTTGGAAGGTGGAGGGGGCATTACACNATGCCTCTTTCATATGTATCTGGTGGTAGCCAGAACGAAGATCAAGTTTAGTAAAGAACTGGGCGCCACTCAATTCATCCAAGAGGTCATCAATGACATGAATGGGAAATTTGTCTTTAATGGTAAGTTTGTTGAGTGCACAGAAGTCAGGACACATTCACCAAGAACCTTATTTATTCAGGACCATGGCCACAAGAGAAGAGTAGGGGCTCATACTAGGGTGGATAATGCTTGCATTAACGAGTTCTTCGACTGTTTTCTCAATTTCATTTTTTTGGGAAAATGGGTGATGATACAGACGGATATTGGGAGGAAGACTTCCTGGTACAAGGGGAATGGAATGATCATGAACACCAAGGGAAGGAGGGAGACCCTGGGGAGTGGAAAAGACCACTTGATGTTTAGAAATGATGGATTGGAGGTCTTACCGATCCGAGGATGTCTTTGTTGCTTGGATGACATGGAGTTGGGAAATAACACCAAAATGACCTTTTTTGAGTAGCGTTTCCATGGGATGGAAACTAATGATCTCAGGTGAACCGACAGTTATTCCTTGGAACTTATATTGGTGGCCCTCTTGGTCATATTGCATGGTTAATTCCTTAAAATCCATGAGAATGGAACCCAAATTCCTTGGCTAGTCTGCAACAAACACAATGTCACAATCACCCATGTCGATAGAAAACATATGAGATTTCAAGTGGTAGTCACCAATTTGAAGACACACATTTTCACAATGCCCTCCACATTTCATGGAGCCACCATTGGTAATCATGATATGGAAATTATTGACGACATGGATGTAGCAATGAGTTTCTTGGGCAATGCGGCGATGAATAAAATTATGTGTGCTTCCACTATCAACCAAAATGATGACCTTCCTATGCTTGATGTAACTGATGAGATTGAGGGTTTGGGGAGCGGAGAAGCCAGTGAGAGCATTGAGGGAAATGACCGGTTCTACTTTAGGAGGGTTTGAGGGAGGGGTTATGTCAATGGTTTCAGGTGACTCAGACAAAAGGGAAGTTTCAGCATCCTCTTCTGAATTATCCTCCGAGATGGCCATAAAAATATTTTGTTCCTTACACTTGTGGCCCGGGAAATATTTGTCGTCACAATTATAACAAAGGCCTTTGAGTTGTCGTTCATCCATTTCAGCACTGGTCAATTTTTGGATCTTTAATGGAGCGGAGGGAGTAGTGGCATTTATTGGTTTAGGGCGAGGGATAAAATAGGGTTTCCGGTTTTGAGAAGATACAACATGTTGTGCTTTTTTATCTCTTTTAGTATCCTCCACCCAAATCTGAGGCCGAGCCATGAGGACATGGGCCTGAATCTCATCCTTGAGGGCACTGATAAAACACTCTCGGAAAAAGGCATCAGACATGCCCTCTGTCCGAAAATCCAGGTTCTCAAAGGAAGCTATAAAGTCTTCCACTGTTTTTGATTGTTTCAACTTTGTCAAACAACCCAAATTATTGGTGTCAGTGTCAAAGCATTCATAAATCTCTCCCACAAAGTGTGTCCAAGCAATATACCCTTGACGAAAAGTTTTTCTCCATTGCCACCATTGCCAACAATATTGATCTAGATGTAAGACACCATACTAGAGTTTGGTGATCCAGATGGATATTGATGGTCACCCACCTTCTCCAACTAGCTCAAAATATTTTTCTGACAATTTTGGCAATTTACTATTTTTAGCAGTTTTAACTTCTGGGGCCATTTTGAGGGCCTAAATGAAGGTTTTTCGGGATCGATCTCCTCAATGATAGTCGAAATCATGATTGAGCCCCCAAAATGAATCTCCTTTATGATACCTTACCAATGGGCTATCGCATGCCTAAAATGGAGATCGTATGCAAAAGTTACGACCCTAGGAAGTTGATGTACTAACTTACCCAAATGGGGGCCACATGACTTTTGGCGCTTCATCTCCTAGGGTTAGGTTTTTGGATGTCTAGTGTTTTTGGAATTCTTTCTTATTGTAAAATAGCCTTCAAAGCCTCATTGTAACCTTCTTCTTTCAAATGCGTGCAACCGTCACATCTCTTTTCAAAGATAAGCTGCCACCATTCGAGAAATCTTGTTTCAGCTGCATTTTACAGTTTCAGCTTATTTCATTATTGAATAGAAAAACAGTTTTACTATATCTCTGTTATTTTTTGTTAAGCACCTATTAATAATCTGTATTCCTTTCGTTCTACTCATAAAATCCGAATCAATGGTATCAGAGCGGTCTTCTCTTTGTCATCTTAATGCATGTCCCCAACGAGGTCGGAGTCCAAAGAGTTGGGTCTCGAGCTTGTTTCTCTTGAGGACAGAAGCTCTCGCACGCCCAAGAGACCTCCCATGGTAGGAAAAATAAAGATGACGGGACAGGAGATCCTTTCAAACTATTGATTG
Organism: Picea sitchensis; assembly: GCA_010110895.2. Classification (NCBI taxonomy): domain Eukaryota; kingdom Viridiplantae; phylum Streptophyta; class Pinopsida; order Pinales; family Pinaceae; genus Picea; species Picea sitchensis. The sequence goes on from SNQJ01S0011538.1 coordinate 68,680, forward strand.
AGGAAGCCCGCATGCAATATAGGAACGAGATGATGGAGAGTTTCGCGCAAAAACTTTGGCGGATACCAATAGGTGATGCATCTTCTTCGAACAGAGGCGTCGTCCCCTTCAAGGTATAAATAAACCTCGATATTCCTATATTTGAAGGTCAGATAGACACAGATGCTATAGACAAATGGTTGAATCTACTAGAAGGGTATTTTATGTCCATAACTTTTTGAATAGAGAAAAGATTACTTTTGCGCTCCTCAAAGTCGTTCCCCATGTCAAAGATTGGTGGAAAACTTTCTGTGAGAAAAAGGAAACAGAGGAAACCTCATTATTTTCAGTCACAACCACCTGGGAATCCTTCAACGATGCTATTAAGGAACAAAACTACCCTGTCGGAAGTTATGACGACCTGTATACCAAATGGACCACAGTGTGGCAAGAAAGAGACCAAGCAGTGACAAATTTCACAAATATCTTCCATACCTTGTGCACCAAGTTGGGTATCAAATATTTAGAGAGACATTTGGTGCTCAAGTATCTAGGTGCTCCACATAAATAAATTCAGACCGAAATGGAATTTTTTGGACATCTCAACCTTGGGCGTGGCCTACCAATATGCCGTCAAAATAGAGCAGAAGCTCAAACAAAAGACACGACAATTTGGGCCTGGGAACCCCTCACAAAAAAATCCAGGAAAGGGCGGCCCCAACCCACTGAAAAAAGGACAGAGAAAAGATGGACAATATCAGGACAACCAGTCGAAGCCGCAAGAAAAGAAGGAGATCGAAAAGACAAAGAAAGATACCGGGAAGTGGTGCGACTTCCATAAGAGCCCTTGGCATAACACTGCTGACTGTCGCTCAAAGCAATCACTGGGGGTAAAAGTGAAAGCTTCTGAATTAGATGTAGATTCTAACTCTGAGCCAGAAACATACAGGGGAAGACAGATCATTGACGCGGAACCCAGTTCCACTGTTGCTACCATGAAGCTCCAGCCTCATGAACTAGATGAGACAGAAGAAGGAGAGCGCCTCTTCCATTCAAAGATGTGGGTAAAAGGCACCCCGCTGCACTTCATCGTTGATAGCGGTAGCCAAAATAACCTCATCTCAACAGAGGTCATCAAGCGGCTGGCCCTACCAACAACACCCTTCAATAGTGTCGACTGTCGTATGCCATCAAGCCCTTCAAAGAATAGGTATTGTGTGATGTTGCTCCTCTCGAAGTTTATGATGTTCTTTTGGGACGACCTTAATTATGGAAACATCATGTTGTATATGATTCTAGGCCTCATAGTGTTATTATTACTTTGAACAGGAAATTGTACAGGATACCCGAGGCAGTCCCACCTAGTGCTATTTCCTTGATCTCTGCTAAGTAATGCAGGAAGGTCATCTCTCAGACGGGGAAGTTTGTATTCTTCATGATTCGCTCTCAAAATAAGAGAAATATCACAGCCACATCCAGGATCTTTGCGGCCGACCTCTCCACACAGCAGAAGAAAGTAGATAAGGTCGTGGAAGAATACTTGGATATCTTCTCCTCACCTATAGGGGTACCTCTGCATTGCCAGGTCAAGCACCCCATCAATCTGACCCCTGGTACACCACTGCCCAATGGGTTAGTCTATCATCACTCTTTGTTAGAGAAAGAGCAGATCAAGTGACATATCCAAGAACTTCTCCACAAGGGGCACATCTGCCCCATATCATCACCTTGAGGGAGCCTAATCATGCTGGTACAGAAGAAAGATGGAACCTAGCGAATTTGTATTGATTAAAGGGCTCTGAATAAAATCATAGTCAGAAACCGGTACCCGATTCCCTGAATCGATGACCTCCTTGATCAATTCATGGGGGTCAAATACTTCAGTAAGATTGATATGAAGTCTGGCTACCACCAGGTCCTAATAGAACAGAGAGATGTATGGAAGACTGCCTCCAAGTCAAAGGAAGGCCTTTTTGAATGGTTGGTCATGCCCTTTGGTTTGACAAATGCTCCAACCACTTTCATGAGGATGATGGATGATATCCTACAACCATTCACCAATACTTTTGTAGTGGTGTATCTGTATGACATTCTAATTTACAGCAAGACTTGGGCCGAACACTTGCAACATATTCATCAGGTTTTGCACACCCAACGGAAGCAGAAGATATACGCCAACTTGGAAAAATGATCCTTCGGCATGGATAGGGTCCATTACCTGGGCTAAATCATTGATCATCATGGTGTACATGTGGATCGAGCCAAGATCCAAGTCATCCGTGACTGGCCAACCCCAACAACACTCACTGAGCTTCGAAGCTTCTTGGGCCTTGCCAATTTCTACCGCAGGTTCGTGTTGGGATTCTCCCATATTGCATGGGACCTCAACCAAATAAACAGGGGTGGTGGTAAGGTGAAATTTGCATGGGGTTGGTCCCAAAAACAAGCGTTCGATGATTTGAAACAACGCTTGTGCTCAACCCCAGTACTTTCACTAGCAGACCTGCAACATCCCTTTGATATCAAGACAGATGCTTCAGACTATGTCGTGGGTGTTGTTCTCACTCACCACGGCCACCCCATGGCCTATCATAGTGAGACATTGTCAGATAGTGTCCGTAAGTACCCTACTTATGACAAATAAATGTACTCCATTGTGCAATCATGCCGCTAGTGGAGACATTACATTCTTTGGAAGGAGACAGTCATCCACATTGATCATAAGACACTACAGCTCATGCAGACATAGGAAAAATTGTAGAATGACCACCATCAAAAGTGGTCTGCATACTTGCAGCAATTCCACCTCAACATCAAGTATAAAATAGGAAGCACCAATCGCGTCGTTGATTGCCTCAGCAAACCGCCAGTTGCGGCACTCACAATGATGCTAGACTCTTGCGGCCACGAGACATCTAGATGGCCCCAACTCTATGAGACAGACCTTGAGTTCTTCAAATGTTGGGTGCAAATGAATTTGTCGATAATTTCCATCTTCAATATGGGTTGTTGTGTCGTCTATGCCATATTTGTGTTCCATCAAGTGAGTGAGCAAATATAATCTAGGAATCCCACTACATTCTTGTGGCAGGACACTTCGACGTCGAAAAGACTGTGGCAATGCTAAAGAAACGTTTCTACTGGTCGAAACTTCGACAGGAAGTCAGCAAGTATATCAGGTCCTGCATTGCTTGTGCTATTGTCAAATTGACCACTAAGAAATAGGGCCTATACACCCCTCTTCCTACTCCTGATAGGCCATGGGAATCCATCTCAATGGACTACATGTTGGGTCTCCCATCCACCAAGCGGGGAAATGACTTTGTTTTTGTGGTTGTTGATCACTTTTCTAAGATGGCAATTCTGGTTGCCTGCAAGAAGAGAATCACAACAGAGGCCACTGCCAAGATCTTCTTTGAACAAGTCAGGGTACATTTTGGAATCCCATAAACCATTGTCTTAGATCGAGATAGTCAATTTATCATCACATTCTAGTCGAGCCTCTGGTCACTGCTAGACACCAAGCTCACTAAATCCATGACCTTCCACCCCTAGACAGATGGCCAAACCAAGGTTGTAAATCGAATGATTGTACATATCCTTCGCATGTATAATTCAAATCACCCTCGCACATGGGATGAGAGCCTTCCCTATGTCTAGCATAGCTACAATCGATCCCTGTATAGCTCAACCGACCACAGCCCCTTTCAAGTGGGGTTGGGATTCCAACCATTAGGTCCCATATATGTTGCACTTCCCCTTGGTCACCTTGACCAACTCATCTCCTGCTCCAAATGAAGCTGAAAAAGCCACCCGATTCATTGAGTGGATCTAGCACATCCACCAATAGCTTCAATATATCCTACAAAAGTCCAATGACAAGTACAAACAATGCCATGATCAACATCGGGTGCCACATAAGTTTCAGGTCAGTGACAAAGTTTGGTTGCACTTGTAGAAAGAATGCCTTACATGACCCCATCAGAAGATTTTTCCACTCCATTATGGGTCGTACACTATCACCAAGGCCATGTGGGATAATGATTTTGAGCTCAACATTCCTCCTTTCCTTGGCCTGCACACAGTGTTCAACGTGGATCTCCTTCGCCCTTATTTCCCACCATTATTGGACACCTCAAAAGTAGCAGAAAAACTAACACCAACAGAGCTCAAACCCGACTACATACAAAACGCATCCAATGATCATATTGTGGACAAATAGATCAAGGGCACTCGACAACAAAGGATCTATCTTTATCGAGTCGTCAAAGAAGGGCAGCTCCTGCACCAAGGCAAGTGGCTCACCCAAGGCCAAATTCAGCGAAAATTTCCTCATCTGATGGGGGAAATCAATGCAATGGAGACCATTGCTTCCTAAGGAGGGATTATTTATCGAGATGGATATTGATGGCCACCCACCTTTTCCAACTGGCTCAAAACATTTTTCTGACAATTTTGTCAATTTACTATTTTTAGCAGTTTTAACTTTCGGGGCCATTTTGAGGGCTTAAATGAAGGTTTTTCGGGATGAAGATCCTCAATGATAGTGGAAGCATGATTGAGCCCCCAAAATGAATCTCCTCGATGATACCTTTTCAACGGGCTATCACACTCCTAAAACGAAGATCGTATGCAAAAGTTACGACCCCGGGAAGTTGATGTACTAACTTACCCAAACGAGGCCCACATGAGTTTTGGCGCTTCATCTCCTAGGGTTAGGTTTTGGGATGTATAGGGTTTTGGGCATTCTTTCTTATTGTAAAAAGTCCTTCAGAGTCTCATTGTAACCTTCTTCTTGTGAATGCGCACTGTCGTCACATCTCTTCTTAGAGATAAGCCACCACCCTTCTAGCAAGCTTATTTCCGCTGCATTTTACAGTTTCAGCTTATTTTGTTATTGAATAGAAAACCAGTTTTACTGTATCTGTTTTATTTTGTATTAAGCAGTTGTTAATAATTTGTATTCCTTTCGTTCTTCTCATAAAATCTAGATCATTTGGCCAGGTCATTTGTAATGTCATATAAATAGAAATAATGTTCCATTTGGGTTACCCAACTAGTGGGAAACGAGCCATATAATTTGTTCACATCCACTCTCGGGAGGCATAGGTCACGTTGAAAGTGATGGTGATGAAAGTTATGGGAATGAGAGGAATTTTCAGCTTCAGTATGTGAAGGTGGGTTAGATAAAGGGTTATCTGTAGGGATATGCATCTTGGTGAAGAGCATCAAAACACAGATTGAAGATGGGTAGTAAGGTATTGCTTGATTTCCTCCATTGATGACTGCATGGTTGTATTGATGGCGACAACATTGGCACTGATTTGTTTCACTTCTTGTTGGGTCTCGGTGAGATTAGATTGCAAGGTATTGAAGCGATATTCCAAGTCTTGGCTATGAGTATGGGCCATGAGGACGAGGGAACTGAAATGGGGCAGGTGGGGTCAAAATTTTTAACTGAAAAATGATATGTATGAGTGTGATAAGGGAAAAGAGATGAATCCAATGGAATAAGTCTCAAATAATGGTGCAAAATTTTCC
>SNQJ01S0011538.1:74240-90085 GCA_010110895.2 Picea sitchensis
TTTTTTTTTTTTTTTTTACACTTGGGAAGTTATACTCCGATCTGAAGAATATTGCAGTGATGAAATGCCCAAATTCTTAACAAGGAAGAAATGTGTAGTTACTTGGAAACTCGAACACAGTTGCGTGGCAATAAATCTTGTCTTTTTTAATTTGTTTATGTTTATGTCCCCAAGGGATAGGTATTCAAAGGTTCTATCGACAAGGGTTTTCCATGTGCTATAGCTCTATGATATACGTGCGGGGTCCAACAGTAGTACTCAGCCCAACATATCAGGGAACTAACTAAGGAGACTAGACCATACCCTTAGTCGTACTACCCGACTACCCAGATACTAGAGAGTATCTTCCCGAGTGTTGTTCTCAGTGGCACAATAGCAGGCAAGCGACCGATTAGTTTATCTAAAGAGAGCTTCAGGTAATCTAGGTCGATCCATATACAAGTGTTGTATGATCCTCTACCACTCGAAGGGGTACCAACAGGAGTTATAAGGGTTGCCAACATATGTGCGCTTAAGTACCACTTCTATTTCTTGTGTGTATGAATCCCTCAACCTCGGTTTTATACGCGTAACGACAGATCTCTATGGCTTAAAGACGTCAAAATACGTCTCTGCGATGAAAAACAAATTACCCACAATTTATGCCAAGGAAAGTGCTCTAATACCACTTGTTATATACTAGATATAAAAAGTATGCAGAACATAAATAAAATGCTAGAAATGGCAAAATAACAACAATATAACCAAAAAAATCACCACAATAACACTGAAATGATATAAGAATAACAACATAAATAACACTTTGATTCTGAGAGCAATGTTCATGAGCCTCTTCGAGGGGGCAACCTCTAGTCGAGCAGAGCTCTATTACAATAATATCCAAGCTAGGGTTCTCATACACTCGACTCCTATGTATTCTAAATATGTCTATCAAAAGAAGCATCTAGAGGAAAATCCTTCTAGAAGTGGAAGCTTCTATTAGGTCTTATTACATTTGAATTATTCTATTTTATTGCAAAGCCTTATTAATATTGACCTTTATTACATTTCAATATATTGTTCTACCTATGTGCGAGTTAGGGCCCTAACATAATAATCTAAGTGAAAAAGGATATATCTCCAAATTAGTTCGATTTATATAAAATACATAATAAGTAAACAAATAAGGAAACATTTAAAATGTAAGAATTGATCTTTAGAATAAGTGAGGATCATCCAATCTATTTATTAAGTAAACAAATAAGGAAACATTAAAAATGTAAGGATTGATTTTCAAAATTTTTAATGTAAGGACACATTAAAAATGTAAGGATTAATTTTCAAAATGTAAGGATTGATCGAGATTCTCTAGATGCACCACGGTTTTGTCAGAATTTTAGCGTGCTGAATCTGGGAGAATCTTGTACAACATATCATATTGAGAATAAATCAATTCTGGTTGTTGGGCTCTCATAATAGCCTCTACTTCAGAGAACATTTTGTAAGCACAACTTATTTTGACACACAAGGCACGAAGTAATTCAGGAACCACTCGAGTAAAAATGCGGGAGGAACCTTCACTTTGATCAAGATCTTTTGGTGACACCATTCTTGAATGTGATTGAAGATATGGACAACCTTCATCTACTCGAAGTTTTCCAGCAGCTCTGTGCCGACATTGTATCTCACCGATAACTAGAAATGGTTTAAGAAAACCATTGTCAGGTCGTTAAATTAAGAATACTTCGAGTTGTCGAGCTTGATATACCATTTCGTATCACCCCCTATGAGAGTGCATTGAAACAATCACAACTGTGCAAATTCATCCTTCAAGGAGTTGGAGGAGCACCATAATTAAAATGTTTAAACATGATCGCCTAGATTTTCACCATAATTACCTTCAAAATTTGGTATGTATCAGGGAAACTTAGTTGGCATAGGAGGCCAACATGGATCATAAAAAATTGGATCATTCAATGACCTTGAAAAATATAACAAATGAATATTTGAGAGGAAAGGTAACCTAGGTTTCAGTGGATTCAAAGGAAATGAGGATCCTAGATTTTGACTGCCACCGGGTTGCTAAGAAAATTTTGCTTGTTGGTCAGGGTTCTGGTAAAAACCATGGTGGCATTGGCCAGTATAAGGATTTTGCACGTTATTCTACATCATCGATGGATTCACATAATTCGATGACATACCTTGAGTATGCATTCTCCATGCATGCTATTCTAAGGACCTTGGTTGTGGATTCCCCCAAATGATCCTCCTCGCACAAGTATTGAACCTTTCTTGGGGTTCCACTTAGCATGACAGGGTTTCCCTCAATCGACATCCCTTGCAAAGGTAGAGAACCCTGCCAAGGATTTCCAAGACTTTGAGAGGAGAAGGCTCATGTCATCACTCTTGGTGAAGGAACAAATCCTTGCATAGGGTTGGGTTGATTAAAGAAAGGGTTGTCACCTGTCAAAAATGCGGACGATGAGAAAGTATTTTTTTTTAAGCAACAAAGAAAGAGAAAGGCATAGACCTAACTAGATTCATATAGGACTGAGACCCATGACTCCCTCCACTAAACAAGTTAGAATTGGTATTAATCCTAGATGGTTGATGGAAAGCACCTCCAAGCGAGAGGGATGGGGGAGGAGGGATATGAACCACACCGTAATGGATATAACTAAACAAAGCAGTGGTTCCTGTGAAGGATCTTTGGAAGGGAGAACTAGAACTCCCTTCCCCCATACCAATATTATGTAGAGTAAAGTTAAAGTCAAGCTTGTATCGAATCCTGACATCCCATATTAAAACATAGTGCCAAAAACGTTCTCTATAGTAGGAACAATGGTCATAATATTTATGAGGGATATTCCACTGCCAAAAGTTGTAGGTGTTTGGTTAGCAGTAGTCCTTGTAGGTGAAGGTGGAGGAGGAGGTACAACCCCTCCATGCCCACAGTTGGGATGGGAGTATGAGGACTCCCAGTAGAAGTAGTATTATTCGCTTCGATGTCCATTTTCCTAACAAGACAATGATCATGAGAAGTCACCAAAGAAGGGACTACCTAAACAAGGATTGGCACTGAAAGATCAGTTATCAGAGGGTTTGCAAGATTGAATCCTTCAAATTTGAGGTCGAAAATGCTAGTCTATTCTTGTGCAAGAAAGTCTTCTTTGGAGCAGGATTAGGTACAATTTCCTATTTCCCAATTACTTCAAAAGAACCCCCTTGATATATCCTTTGCCTCAGTGGTGGAAGAGGTGGCTCCAAAGTAACTGGCAACAGGCCTTGAAGCCTACATGAATGACAAAGTTGTTGATATTCCACCTTGTGAAATTATCAACTGACACTCTAAGGTCATGCTAACGAGAAACATAGATCACACACTATAAAGTGCCTAAAGGAAAATCAAGCAATCAATAGGGTAGAAGGAAGAATATTTACACCAATCAACACTAGAGCAACTTATCGATGCAAGTGTAACTCAAACATGGAAACACCCTCCAGGTATACTCTACAAAGCATGATATGACATCTTCCCTAGGTACCATGATATACCCTCGCAATCACCTCTATAAGTCCTTATAAAAAGGAAACTAGGTTTCCATCTTGCAATCAATTACCAAGTGAGTACAATCGACAGCCAGGTTGATCGTAATGAGCATCATAGAAAAGTTTGAATCCTTTGAAGGGTACCGAAGGAAAATGGTTCAGAATAAAACTGAGGATATTGAATGGATTCAAGGTCCATGAAGCTCTGTAGTCAAATGAAGTCATCACATATCCAAATAATGACCCTCAATATATAATCCCCACTATGCTTGGTTTGATTTTGGAGGGGTTATCTCCTCTACCTTTCCTCAGGCGACCTCGTGTTTATCCCCTGTTTTAGAGGGGGGTCCTAGATAACTCTTACAAAACATGAATTTTACACTCCCTATCATAAACTCTTAAGTTTATTTAAATTTACTTGAAGAGTTTACTATCCACACCTATTCCAAGGCCCTAAATACTAGACTACTTGGTGTACCGTATAAACAGAAAAGTCTAGTTGATTTTAGCATTATTCATTATTTTTAATGGCTTGATTACTCAGGGGGAAACATAAGTGAAACTTGTGGCATTCTTGAGAGACAAAAGAGAAGAGTTAATAAGATTTTATAACATTGTGTTGAAAGAAAACTTTGTTCTACAACTGAAAATTTGGTATTTTAACTTTGAAGGTGCAAACTTTTCAAAATAAAGACCAAGATCCTAAAATGCAATTTTTCCTAGAATGTTTTTTTTTTTCAAAATGCACTACAACTACTAAAAATTTCACAGAAGAATCCTAAAAGGAACTTTGGGATAGATGGAATAGGGGAAGACACAGAGTTCAATGCTTAAACAACGCACCAAAAAAACCCTACCTACCACCCCTTTCGGCATCACTTGCAAAGTAGATGCAGTCTCACCTGAGGTAGAGGCAGGGGGTTATAGGACTCAAGTGTCTGTAACCAATCTGGGAGACAGATATATGATTACAACACTTAGCAGAAAACTTAGACAACAATATGCATTAGTTCATGAGTCTCGTTCACATCGTAGACTAAACCCTGATTACAGAACAACGCAACAATAAAGGTCAAGCACTTTCAATCACTTAGCACATAACATTAGCTCGGATCTAGTATACATTTATCTTTAATACCATTAAGAACTAAGCAACAACATTATATGCATTCATCATACATTATAACAATAGAACTAAGAATATAAATATCATAATTCACATCGTACAAAGCACATCAAGACACAGGATATGCGTGGTTCACCCCAGTGTGGGGCTACCTCCACCAACTTATTCTTCTTATTTATTAGTCTTCAATATTCTTACATTTAGTCGCTCATGTGCACAAATCCACAGAGCTAAACTCCGCAGAGGATAGGATATCTGTGAACTATGCACTAGATCCTCCTTCCCAAAATCAAGTCAAGGAACAAAGCCAACTCCTTATTAGCACAAAGCCTTACTAACATATTATGCACATAGCCAACCATTGCTTTTTACATATCTTAGTTGATGAGCCAGTTATTATAAGTTGGGATGCTTATGTTTTGGAATTAGGCCAGAGCACCTAGATGTTAAAGTTGGGGACAAGTGGACCAAAGTAGCTTCCAACATGACAAGTGTCAAGTGGGGGACATGCATTCATATTGTGGGGACTTAGATCATTTGTTCACTTTTTCACAAGGATTCTTACCACCAGCTTCACCATCACTTTCATGATCATTTTTCATGATGATTCCTTCCATCACTCAGTTATCCAGTCAATGATTCCATGACCATTTTCATTCATGCAGTCCATTATCCTTGAGACATCTATTTCACTGTATATGATTCGATTTCCATAACCATTCTGGTTGGTGTACCTGGTTAGCTTGGGAGTGGGATTGAAGAAGCGGGTTGTGAGGCCCGTGGGAAATTGAAGAGGTGGTTTGTCAGGCCCGTGAGCAATTCTCCCAGCGAGATAATTGTTGGGGATTGATTCCTGAAGGTTCTAAACTATGGCTACAGTGCTCTGAGACTTCCTGTCCGACATGTTACTGAAGCCCTGGAAGGGAAGTGGGGTAGCCGAGGGACTATTGAATAGAGAAGTGGCATGCTTCCTTGGGTGGGACAGGCATGTGGGGAATGAGAGGTTGTAGGTTGTTAGTTGAGTGCGCACCTGAGACATAGTCTTTCATGTTGTCTATGAAACTTAGCCTGGTTAGGAACTCCTTTACCTGGGTGGAGTTCAGTCCCAGCTTGTGGGTGACTCACTGTTGAGAGTGATGAACAGTGTAGTCTAAGGCTGGGAGATTTGTGGATGGTTTGTATGCAGTTGGTGACAATCTTTCCAAGATAAGTACCAATCATATGATAAAATTATGTGTTGCATTGTTATTTACGCGCTTATGTTATGGTTTATCATATATGTGATTATAACTGTCTGTATGTTCATGGGTATTTCCCTGTATATGATGCATATTTGTGTTTACTGTTATTTCATTATGAAATCATATATTACAAAATGTAATTATTTGTTTACGTTTCTATGTAAAGCTTCTACAAGAGTGTTGTATGTCTATGTTTAAGTTGCATGCAGTTTTAAGAGAAAATTGATGTGGTATAGCTCAGTTTAATACTGGGTATGTTACCGTATGTTCTGTAGTAAGAGAGTGAAAGTGTTCCCTCAAGTAGCATGGCCCGGCCTGTTTAAGGCTAGGGATGTTACCAACAGGTATCATAACATGAGATATTTCTCTAGAGCGACATTCCCTGGCTTGTGGGTGGCCGGGGAACATTACAAATTGGTATCAGAGCTTCAGTTTCAACACTGAGCCTAGATGGGCCGGAAAGGTTCAATTGAAGTGAATATTCACAGAAAATTAATTTCAAATTGACCAAATTTCAAGTCACGGAGCGTCCATGGAAAATATTGGCGTGCAGGCATGCGCAACAAATTTTGGCACTGTGTGGAAAATGTTGTCGTGCAAGTGTGCATGGTAAATTGTGGCATGACGTGGAAGAATATTGTGTGCGGATGCATGCACTGAATTTAGCCTTGCGCAATGATCACGCACATAGTAATGTGCACATGGGGTGTGCAAGTATTGCATAATACATAGGATTTTTGTTGGTACGCACATAGTATGAGTATAAGTTGTCTTTCGACAGTGTATTCAATGGTGCACACAAATTATTGTGCATGATGGAACATATTGAATTTTGACATGGTGTAATGCATAGGGAGAAATGCATGTGGAGTATCAGTACACGATACCAAAACTGTGCGCACTAGATATTGGGGCACAACATAAAAGTAGTGCACGCAAGTTGTCGGCGTGACGAAGAAGAAATGAATAGTGTATATAGGTGTGTGGAAATGTGTTTTACCTTGTGATGTTGCTATGAACGATAAATATGGACATACAGGTTGAATTTTAGTGTGTGTGAAGTCGTTTGGAAGGCAATGAGTCTGAATTAATTTGCATAATATTAGAGGAAAACAAAACACACAACCGCATCGGATCATTAATTAAAAAGAATTCTTTGTTTTATATTCCTCTAATTTAGACAGATGGAAGTGAAATATAAGCTTACAAGAAAAGCATACTATGAAAAAAAAAAAAAACAAGACTCATAACACACCAGTTAAAATCTTGTAATAAACAACCCAAAATCCGCTTCTGTATTTATATAATCGTATTAATCACAAAATTACAAAAAGGGGATGATAAAAGTTATCCTATTGTAAAGGGACCATTTAAAGAATAGGTCTATCATCTCTGGACCCCTTACCTCTACCACCATCTAACCAATTTTTTTTTATTGAAATATACTTTTATTCGAGGATTCATTTCATCTTAGAGATCTCCTCCTTTAAAGAATCTAACCAGACCGGTTGATTCTCTCAAACACTTTCGGTCGTTTCAGCTATGGTTTCCTTCTTTTTCCGCTTGCTCCTTTTCTTCTTAGCAGCTGGCCTATTGATGACTAAATCCTTCATAGTGGGATTCAGCCTAACTTCCAACTGTGAGCCTATAGTCGGCTCTGTGTGGAATTTATTCGCTAGAATGTGTGCAAGTACCCTTTCCTCCTTATTCGCAGGAATGTCTAACATGTTTCCAAAATAACCAGTCTCACGGGATTTAGCCTTGTCCATGTATCTCAAATTTTGGATGATGAAATTCTTTTACAGAGAACAGAAAGTCGAGCAATTTGGAGACTACTCCGTTTATGTATAAGATGATACCTTCATACTTAAGGATTGGTAGTTATATAATTCCAATTATGAAGTGCAAACAGACTACGTACAAGAGCGTTGGGTTTCCATGCTTGACTAATCCATTTCAAATGATTATCTTTTGAGTTCATTTCATGTTGGCGTTCAACTGACGTCACATGGTTGCGAAGTACCGAACGAGTGAAACGGGGTGATCTGACTAGCCGTCGCTTGTCCACTAGTGGTGGATTTGACATATTGAAACACGGGATACCGCGTCTTGGCGAAAGTTGTTTTTTCAAACTGCCTTTAGACCAGATGTATCTCTGAAGGTGCCGCACGTCTATGTTTTCAATACTTGGGTCTTATCTAGATTTTTCATGGTGATAACACCAGGAAATCAGGAGAGATAATTCTGATGTATATATTGAACCAAAATGGTTCATAATTTTTCAGGAATTGTTGAATTGTTAGTCTAATAAGTTTCGATGGTTGTACATTTTGCAGAATTAAAAGCAACTAGATCAGATCAGATCAATGAAAAATCCATAGGAATGGAAGAAGCACAGGGGAATTATAGTCAGCAAGATGAGAGCATAGGGGTGGATGTCCATTTGGGCATTGAAGGAATAAACTCCAATGGAAATGGAGAAGAAAGGAATGAAAACATGAATATGGCTGAGACCATTAAAAATTTGCATAAGGATGTCCAAAGCTATAAATATCATAATGAGAGGCTTATGAGAGCCAAAGAGCAGTAGGATGACTTCAACATGAAGTTATTGGAGGGATTGAACATAATAGAAAATAATTTGGCTAAGGAGAGCAGCTTAAGAAAATCTGGAAGTCACAAGCCTTCGGATGAGAAAAGAAAAGAAAGAAGTGTTAGTAGACATCACCATCACTCCCCAAGGCATTCCAATAAGAGAACATGCAACAACTCAAGTCCTTCCCCTGTCAGAAGGAATAAGAGGTATGGAGTGGATGAGCTATGAGGAGAAATGAACAAAATCAAACCTCCCATATTTGATGGTGAGAACAAGAAGGATGAAGATGTAGAAACATGGTTGTTTGGAATGAGAAAGTATTTTCAATTGGATAATTATTCTTCTCATGTAGAAGGTAGAATTGCTATCTATCAACTCAAGGGAAAATCCTCCATGTGGTGGGATCAACTTGTGCAGGTGCAACACATTAAAGAGAAAAGTGTTACTTGGAGGGAATTCAACAAGTATTTTCAGATGAAATACTTGACTAAGAGATACTATGACAAGAAAATGAAAGAGTTCTTTGAACTCAAGCTTGAAAGTATGACCATAGATGAATATGAGAGAAGGTTTCTAGCACTGCTAAAGTATGTCTCTTTCATCAAGGAAGAGACCGTCAAAATTCAAAGGTATTTGAGTGGGTTACCATCGTTCATCAATGATAAAATGTAGTATGATGATCCCAAGACATTAGAAGAGACCATAAGGTGAGCTAAATGCCTATATGGTCAATAGAAAGCAAGGCCATATTTCCAAAAGGCTTGGGAAGACAAAAAGAAATTCAATATGGATTAGAGAAAGAAGGGAGCTAAGTCACCATTCTTCAGAAATAATCCACAGGGAAAACAAATGCCTAAACAACCCAGAATGATTGACACAGGGAGTCAAAGGCCAAGGAATCCACCTATGCAATGTTGGGGTTGTAAAGGAGATCATAGGTCCAGAGATTGTTCTCACATAGGTGAAAAAGGTAGGGATGTTCACAATGTACAGCAATTTGAAATAGTGGAGGGCATGGGAAGATATGTACCAAGGATTTATGTAGCCCTGGACAACAAGCAAGTAGAGTATCAGTCCCACATGATTGAAGTGGAAGGTATGATCAACAAACAAACCATTGCTATTTTAATTGATTCAGGAGCTACTCATAGTTACATAGACCCTAAGATGGTGGAAAGTTTACAATTGCCAAGAAGCAAGCATGGGAAATCCTGGTTGGTGCAGCTGGCTATAGGAGCCAGAAGAAAATTTAATGAGATGGTTAAGTCATGCCTCATGGACATGAATGGACTGAGCACCAAGGAAGATTTGAACATCTTCCCTTTACGTTCCTATGACTGTCTAATTGGGATGGATTGGTTGGACCAACAACATACTCTCCTAGACTGTCACAACAAAGAATTTACTTTCTTGGATGAGGAAGGGAAGCTAAGGAAAGTGCAGGGAATTCCCAGAGAAGTAACCATTAGAGAAATTTCATCATTCCAGCTGAAGAAATGTTACAGAAAAGGGTGTCAAATAACTGCATATCATTTGGCGAAGACACCTAGAGATAAGGTGCCAAATTTGGAGGATTATGTAGTCTTGGAAGATTTTGAAGATGTGTTCAAGGAGGTACCAGGACTACCCCCAAGGACAGACATTGATTTCTCTATAAATCTAATGCTTGGAGCAACGCCAGTGTCAAAGACTCCTTACAGAATGAGTACACCAGAGTTGAAGGAGTTACAAATGCAGCTTGAAGAACTTCTAAAGAAGGGGTATATATGCCCAAATGTGTCACCTTGGGGTGCCCCAATCTTGTTTGTGAAAAATAAATACGGAACATTAATATTGTGCATTGACTTCAAACAATTGAATACAGTGACTGTTAAGAACAAGTATCCTCTGCCAAGGATTGATGGTCTCTTTGACCAATTGAAGGATGAAAAGATATTTTCAAAGATATATCTCAGATTAGGATACCATCAGGTAAGGATTAAATAATAAGATATTAGCAAGACTTCCTTCAGGACAAGGTATGGTCATTATGAGTTCATAGTGGTTCTATTTGGGTTGTCAAATGCACCAGCTGTTTTCATGTGCTTAATGAATGGTGTTATCCGAGAATATTTGGACAAGTTTGTCATTGTATTTTTGGATGACATTCTTATATATTCTAAGTCAGAGGAAGAGCATGAACATCATTTGAGGATGGTGTTGCAAGTATTAAGGGACCATCAGTTGTATGCCAAATTGAGCAAGTGCTCATTTTATCAGAAACAAATTCATTATTTGGGGCATATCATTTCAAAGGATGGGATAGTAGTGGGTCCTGAGAAGATAGAAACCATTAGAGAATGGTCAGTGAAGAAGAATGTGACAGAGGTGAGATCATTATTGGGTCTTGTAGGCTACTACATAAGATTTATTGAAGGATTCTCAAATATTTCACACCCAATCACTTTCTTGCAAAGAAAGGGGGTGAATTTTCAGTGGACACTAGATTGCGAAAAGAGTTTCCAACACTTGAAACAATTATTGACAAGTGCTCCGATATTAAGGATTGCAGACCCAGATGAAGACTTCATTGTATGAATAGATGCATGTAATGAAGGACTTGGTGGAGTCCTTAGTCAAAAGGGGTTTGTTATATGTTATGAATCAAGGAAGCTGAAGGAACGTGAAAGAAACTATGCCACTCATGATTTGGAGTTGGCAGCCATAGTGCATGCCTTGAGGAAATGGAGACCCTACCTCATGGGGAAGAAGTTTGAGATAAGAACATACCACAATGGTATGAAATATTTATTTGACCAGCCAAATCTAAATTCTAGGCAAAGCAGATGGTTAGAATTTCTAAGTGAATATGACTCTGATATAAATCATATCAAGGGGAAAGAGAATAAAGTGGCTAATGCACTCAACAGGAGGGTGCACGAACTACCTGCTATAACCATTAACATGTATCAGACCGATATTAAAAGAAACATTCTGGAGGCTAGAAATGCAGATCTGCAATACAGAGAATTGGTAGCAAAGATACAGCAGGGTATGACACCACAAAAGGTGGATAATTATAATTTGGGAATAGATGGAATAGTGTTGTACAAGAACATAATTTTTGTTCCAAATGTCCAGAACTTGAAATGTATGATTTTGCATGAAATGCATAATGTCCCTTATGCAGGACACCCTGGATATCAAAAAATCATGGCAGTGATCAACAACCATTACTTTTGGCCAGGTATGAAGAGAGATATCACTGAATACATTGCTAGATGTATGGAATGCCAGAAAGTTAAAGATGAGCATAGGCACCCAACAGGGTTGTTGCAACCTTTACCCATTCCTAAATGGAAGTGGGAAGTGGTGACAATGGATTTTATTACGAGATTTACCAGAATAGGGAAGCTTCATGATTCGATCATGGTGGTGGTGGAAAAGCTTATGAAAGCTGCCCATTTTATTCCAATGAACATTACTCACAAGGCTGCAGATGTGGCTGATATTTTTCATAAAGGAAGTGGCACAATCGCACGAAATTCCTAAAACAATTGTGTCGGACAGAGATCCAAAATTCACCTTGAATTTCTTGAAAGGATCGTTCAAATGATTCGGAACGAATATGAAATTTAGTACATCTTATAATACTGAGTCTGATGGACAGACATAAAGGGTGAACATAGTGATAGAAGACATATTGAGGATGTATTTGATGGACAAACCATTGAAATGGGAAGACTACCTGCACTTGGTATAATTCGCTTACAACAATGGCTATCAAGCATCGTTGAATATGAGCCCATTTGAAGAACTTTATGGCAGAAAGTGCAATACTCCCGTGTGATGGGATAACCTGGCTGATAAGATAGTAGTTGGGCCAAAGTTGCTCAAGGAGATGGAGGGCCAAATGATAAAAATTAAGCAGAATTTAAAATCTTCCCAAGACAGACAGAAAAGTTATGTCGATAAGAACAAAACCCACAGAGAATTCAAAGTGGGTGATCATGTTTTCTTGAAGGTGAAAGCTAATAGGATTTCCCTGAAGCTAGGAAGCTGGGCCAAGTTGGCAGCTAGATTTTGTAGGCCATTTGAAATCCTAGAGAGGATTGGTCTAGTTTCTTATATGATTTCATTCCCTACATCTATGTCTGTTCATAATGTCTTCCATGTATCATTGCTAAATAAATATATACCTGATGCTAATCATGTTATTGATTGGAATGTCATTCAAGTGGAGCAAGAAGGTGCTTTTCAAGTGCATCCGATGTGCATTTTGAACCAAAAATTCAAGCAGCTCTGGAACTAAGCCATAGGGCTTGTAAAGGTCCAATGGATCCGGTATGGTCCTGAGGACGCTACTTGCGAGCATGAGGATGCAATGCGGATAGAATACCCACATCTTTTTGAAGAGTTTTAAATTTTTTGTTGTATATGGGTATATGATGCACTGAGTATAGTGCATAAATAAGGGGAGGGGATTGTAATATCCCTCGGTTGAACCCAATTGTAAATTTAATGTAAGTGTACTTACGCCAGTGAGCTATTTTGACATCATTTTGTAATGCACCTTTCATGGCATAGTGTGTGCATGTACTGCACAATAAAATGAAGTAGTGTGCAGATTCTTGGATACCGTGCGTAGTAACTAAAGTGCGTGCAGAATAGAGGTTAGTGAAACTTGTCTATATGACATGTGTTATAGGATTTTGAGCCACTTATTATAAGATGGGATGCTTATGTTTTGAAATTAGGCCAGAGCGCCTAGATGTTAAAGGCCAGTGCGCCTATTTTGTACATGTCTCATGATTAATATCAAATACATCGTTGCGCACATACCGACCACGATAAAAGAGATGTGGGACTTGTTAGTGTCAGAATTCACTCCTAGATTGCGACAGGAGAAGAGCCCAATGCCCATAAGTTTTATGTCATGATAAGTTTAATAGATGATCAAATGGCTAGAGACCCAGGACGGAATCACTCTAGCTCAGGGACCAGGTCTGGTATGTAAAGAACAAAGAAGGTCTTGATCTAAATTCAGTCAGTGGGTTGATTGTAAAATGAGCAGGTGGAAGACTTGGTCAGAGGAGTGAGAAAAACTACCTTGGGCAATAGGCCTTTCAGCAGTTTGCAGAAGAAAAACTCTAAATGCAAGATCCTCTTCGTTTAGAGTTTTGGGGAACTAAAGGGGTGACTTGACTGGATCCTCCAATTCCAAGTCATTCAGTGTTGATAAAATCACAAGACCGATTAGAGACAATGCAGCTGTTATAGTGATCCGACCTACATCATCCTATAATAGCTACAACTCGACTGGATCCTCCAATTTCGAGTTGTTCTAACACAGTGCAAACAAAGATATGAAAGAAACTGACATTCATAAGGCAAGAAGTCTCAAGAGTCAATGAATAGCCAGAATAACCAATGCTTCATTAAATATTTTACAATCAGGAGCCTTGCTCAACCATCGATGCTTACAAAAATAGAAAAATTGAGTACATATACTCAGAAAAATTCGCACAATAGAGGCATGCTAGACTTTCAGGATGGGGTGTCTCTTCAATCAAATCTGGCCTGCACTCCTCTGTTAGACGCCATCTTAACTCTGCATGGCTCAGGCTAAGGAGTAGTTGAGCCCTTAAATGCTGAATTAGCATGCGCAGACTTCCCTAGTGAGTCGAGGACATTGGCATGGCTTCTGTGGGAAAACCAGTACAGAGGACTATCTTGGGCAGACTTCCTGCCGAGACATCCATACCTTGAAATTAATGAGTGAGGTGAGGTTTCAACCACCCTCTCTCTTCTTCATTCACTTTGAGTAGGTATCAGGATTGAGATCAAGTTGAACTGGCACCTGGAGAACATGGTGATCCTTTCTACAACTAAACCCGATGTTTCAGCCTTTTGCGCAGTTCTTTCTATCGCCCCCAAGTGACTACGGGCTATGACCCTATGCCTATCTTCAAAGGTGCTTTCGGAACTTTGCATCTCGTGGCTGGGAGGAGGTTGTTCCTCATTCTTCAAAGTTAGGATAGGCGAAATGACGACATAGCCTAATCACGCGCCACAGGTCCCTCTGGGTGGACGACTGAGATCTTCCGAAAATACTATGGGCCCGAGTCCTAAATTCTTTCGACATTTCGCATCTCGTGGCTATGATGGAGCTACTTCTTATGCTTCAAAGTCGCGATGGGGAAAAAGGTGAAAAGCCTAATTGCGCACCACGTGTCCTTGCATAATGGACGACTGAGATGATTTCGACGCTTCGGGACCTGCCTTGCCACGCGATAAACGTTAGTGCCCCTTCTCCAGGCCTACTCCTTTGTGACCAAGCATCAAAATCATGGGCCCGACTCTGGGCACTTTCGACAATTCAAGGTATGGGGTGTCGAGATGTGAAATGACGAGGAGCCCTTACCCTTTGAAATCCTAAATGTCGAAAGGCCGACGTGACTAGATCTTGCACCACACGTCCTTTGGATCGGACGACTGAGATGACGTCGTCAGTTTCACTATGAAAATCTCGAAAGGCCCCACTCGTGGCTCAGATCTTGCACCACGTGTCTTTCTGATGAACGGTCCCGATCCTCTCGGTAATACTGTGGGCCCAGGTCTGGGATGCCTTCGTCACTTCGCGTCTCGGGGATCCCAGTTGCAAAGAAAAGCATTTCAAGGTCGCAATGGGTGAAGTGGCAACATAGCCTGATCGAGCGCCATGCGTCCCTCTGGATGGACGGTCCTAATCATCTGATGAATGTAATATAAGCGATATCCATCACGCTAATTGTGGCGTAACTTTGTTAGCTGTGATTTCCCACCGACCGCCAATCTTCTTCGCCAATTGATCATTTTCGTTGAAATCAGACTGCTTGCTCGCTTGATTATAAACCCGAAATGAAATTCTCCTGTGGGTGCTTAGGCTGCGGCCTTGTACTAGAATGCATTTGATGGTTTTTCACACCCCATTTCTTCGCATTCTACATCAAGGATCTGAAATCAGGAAAAAACACCCCGCTTGCAAGAATTAGTGCTAACATTAGGCTCCATGGGGGATAGAGTCATCCCTGTGATACTCTAAGAACTCATTTTGCAACTTCAGTGCCTTCTGTTGGGCTATGGAGTCATTTACTAAGCTGAAAAATAAAAAATGAAAATAAACAAAGAACCAAAAGGACAATATTTACAAACAAAGGAGTCGTCTAAGGCTCAAACAAAACACTTCTTCAGAAAATGCCCATTTACTGGGTTGTTGAAAACCTCTTGACCCTCCAAATCCTGCAACCTATACATGTTGTTTGAGAAAACCTCGGATATTTTGAAGGGCCTGATCCATAGGGTGTCAAACTTGTTGTGTTTTCCCTTATCCTAT
>SNQJ01S0011539.1:8717-25750 GCA_010110895.2 Picea sitchensis
GGGTCAAACGATGAGACAAGGAAAATGTGTTCATCCACAAAAGAATCAACATGAATAACATCCTCATCCAATCGTGCAAAGTCGGATATTAACTCTGCAAAGACTAGTGATTTTTTGGATTTCGCAGAAGAAAAATCGAGATCAAATTATTGTAAAATGACAATCCATTTATTGTATTTTCCCCCTATGATATGCCTGATAAGGATGTATTGAAATGGATTGACATCGGCAACAACAGTAGTTTTGCAAAGAAATATATAATGGTGTAATCGTTGGACTGCGTGGACGGCAGCCAAAGCTAGTTTTTCAACGTGAGAATATTTGAGCTCAAGACAGACTAAGTTTCGACTAAGACAGTAGATGACGTTCTCGCGGAGCTCATCATCCTCCTGAACCAAAACCATACCAATCATCTCTTCGGATGTGGCGACATAAAGAAAGTAATCCCTACTGTAGTCAGGAGACTTCAACAGAGGCATCGATACCAAGGCTTTATTCAAATCATCGAAGGATTCCTAGGCCTGCTCATCCTAGATAAAAGGGGTGTCCTTCTTCAAAAGACACATGAAACCCTTAGAAATATTGGCATAGTCTACTATAAACCGATGTAAAAATTTATCTTTCCCTTGTAAACCTTGAAGTTGTCGAATAGTGAGCGGGGAAGGCAATCAAAGTATTTCCTCAAACTTTGATGGGTCTACCATGATCTCGGTCTCAGAGAATAAAAATCCTAGAAGACGTCTAGACCTAATGCAAAAGATTCATTTATGAGGGTTCAACCGGATTCTATAATGACGACATCTTTCAAAAACTAGTCGAAGGTGCTTAGGGTGATCCACTCTCTTACGAGAGTGAGCAACAATATTGTTAAGATAATCTTTGACTGTATGCCTAATATCGTGGAATGCAAAGGTCATAACATGTTGGAAGGTTGATCTGACATTTTTAAGGCCGACAGGAATCTTCCAGTATGCGAAAGTACCCCAAGGAAAAATAAATGTTGTCTTATGTTGATCCTTCGGTTTAATTTGAATTTGGTAATAACCTGAAAATATGTCCATGAAAGAAAAAACTTGGCTTCCTGCACACTCATCAAGAATCCAATCAATAAAAGGTGTCATAAATTTGTCTTTAGGACATGCTTTGTTCAGGTCACGAAATTCCATGCATACATGGATGGTTCCTTGCTTCTTATTCATAGGAACGGGATTGGATACCCATTTAGTCAAGGGAACCAGGTAGATAAATCATGCATTAAGTAGTTTCTCTACCTCTACCCTAATAGCAGGGACCTTCTGGGGATTGATAGCTCTAAGATGTTGTCGAATAGGCTTAAAATCCAGGTAAGTTTTAATCTCATGCTTGACAATTTGAGGGTCGATTCTTGGCATCTCTTCATATGACCAAGAAAATACATCTCGAAATTCCTTGAAGAGCTCGATGTAGATCATGATTTCTTCTGGTGAACAATCTGCACCGATGTGTACATTTTCAATCTTACCAAGGGTATGAGAGATATCGATCATGACGTTAGGAGATATACTCTCCATATTTCCTTCATCATAAATGTCATGCGTATCAATTGGAACTATGGTGTGATAGACTATCTCGCTCAAAGTAAATGGAAAGACACTTGTTCGATCCTAACATGCTCTGGGAGAAAATAAGAGCAATGATGCATATCATCCAAAGGTTTTTCAGAACCATTCATGGCCTCGATGATATCTTCATCTAAGGGAAAAGTATCATCGAGGCATTCATGTGAAAAATATGAAGAAGTGGCCCACACGGGCTTAAGAACATAATCATCCTCGTCCGTCGGCGAGGTAATAGGATCAGGATCAGAGGAAGAGTCTAGTACAACTTGATATGCTATCTCCATTGTCGATAGTGGCATGGCCATTCCAACATGAAATTGACCTTCACAAGACATAGTCGAGGAAGAAAGGGTCCAAGGAACGTTAAAATAGGAAGTTCAGAAAGGAACGAACCTCTATGACGAAATGAGCCTACTGGACATGGTGTAAACATGGTGAATCAGTGCCATGAAGTCGAAGGTACCCATAAGGGATGAATACATTTAGACATCGATATTCTCAATTTTCGGCTGAGAATTGTTGACCACGTGGATCGACGGTCCAACAGATGCACTTGGGATAGCATATGCAAAGGATAATTGGTCGACCATCACAATCTTCCCATCGTGAGGGAAACAAAGAGTGCGGAATATAGTCATAGCATAAGTCCAATTGCATCCTAGTAACAAGTTATAATCAAGGGGCGCATCAACCACCTTGACATCCACCTCTACCATATTCCCATCTAACTGGACCGGAAAGGCAGGAATAATACCATGAGGGCGGAAAGAATGACCGTCAAAATTAGTCAACATGGTCGGATATTCAGAGAGAGTTCGAGATCTGAGAGCTTTCCAACAGATCAGGGACATCACACATTTTTCAGTGCCTTCATCAACAACCACATGCTTGATGGTATACTTCAATTAACCCACGTGGATTTGGAATGCCACATGGTAAGGAAAGTGAGGCTTCACATCTATGAAGTCAAACTTGATAACTTTCAAGCCACTGGGGTCTAGAGCTCCTAACCCAGATAGCAATGTATTCCTTAGTGAAGGACACATCTAGAGTACCTCCAAGGCCTACATCGCACAAGGGGTTTGACCCAGGTCCTCAACAATAGAGTAACTTTGGGCAACTCTAGCATTTGGATTATGGGTAGAGCACTTGATAAATCCCTTTGGAATATGGCACAATGGCTCTGGTTTTTCGATCTGCAAGGGCGTCTCCAGAGGAGGAGGAGATTCTAGACCAGGTACAGTTTGTGGAGAATTTTAATCGCGAGACCCGGTGGCTACATTAACCTGAGAATTGACCATATTGATGCACAAATGTTCATCATCTTGTGCCGGTGGGTTTTGACTCCCACCAGTCACATTTCTGACATTTGAGGAGCTCGAGGCCATGTTTTGGTTATGTGGAAAAGGATTCGTCAGCAGGACGGGTGGTAGAGAAAAGAGCCTCACAGCTTCCGCAAGTTTGGGGAGTAAATGAGTAAGATGATCATATGTACAAAGCTTACAAGGAAATTTTAACTTACGCTATTCTTTCTTTCCCTCACCAACATTGTTATTCGTCCTCTCATTATTACCATTGTCCTTGGGTTTATTATTATTCTTCCCACCCTTACGATTATTATGATGTCCTTTCTTCTTATTCTCGCATGGTTGTTGGTTACTATTTGGTTCAGTCGACGATTTCACAGAATGTACATCTGTTGACTTAGTGGGATTGAAAGACACAGATGAAGTTGTCTCTCCTATAGACTGATTTAGAGACAACTCTTTCAAATGGCTTTTCACCGAGCCTACGGATTTCACATTGGCGGAGCCTACAATTCCATCGGCATGAGGTTCAGGCTTTTGTCTAGGGTCATAGTTTGACCTCGGTGTATCTAGAAGAATCTCTTATAACATCCCAAACTGAGCGTATATAAGATCTAACTGTTGGGCTTTGAAGAGTGTGTCTTCCTCATATGTAACCTCGGATGTAGAAACATCCTTAGAAATAGGAGGTTGTAAGGACTTAAGGAACCATTCTAACAGGAATTATGGGGGTATGAAGGTCTTGATCAACCTCTTCTATCTACTCTACTCTTGGATGTGATCCGATATATGAGTGGCTTTGTCCTGGCGTAAGGTTGATAGAAGTTCTAGGCCAACATCATAATGAACTGGAAATTGTAACTGGTTAAGGAAGACTAGCACCATCTGACTAAAGGTCTTGTATGCCCCCCTAGGTAGCTCGATATACCATTTCATGGAAACCCCTATGAGGGTGCGTTGAAATAATATTAACCGAATGGAATCGTCGTTAAGGGAATTCAAAGAGAACCATAAGTGAAAGGTGGTAACGTGATCACCAAGGTCCTCGCCATTCTTTCCTTCAAATTTTGGAATATCTAAAGGAAGCTTGGTGGGAATGGGGGGCCATGTAGGATCATGACACACAATGTCGTTCATCAACTTAGACAAGTACGGCAAGTTGATTGTGGCCATAAAATTGAGACGAGGTTGCGACATCTGGCCCCAAGCTCCCTGGAAAGATTGTGTTTGGGGAATCGCGACCCATCCAGGGTTCTAGTAAGCACCATGGCCCTGTCCAAGATTGTAAGACCCTTCTCCAGGCTGATTCATAAGGGGTTGGTTGGGCATCATTCCAGTAGGAATGTTTTGATGAGGGTTATAAAAATGCCCTCAGCTGGAGTGGCTCTGGGTTGGGGGTTTCCCAAGGTGTGAAAATGACCTCCTTCAGGTGTGAATCTAGAGGATAAAGGTGGATTTGTCATTCCAAACATGTTGGTCTGAATAGGCACTGAGGAGGTGAGCATAAAGGATGGAACTTGAGTAAAATCTTGTCCTCCAGGTTGGTTATTCCACCCATAAGAAACAAGATTAGACCCAGGGTTAAAAGAAGGAATGCCTCCCACGGTAGAAGTTGTTTGAGGGATCTATGAGCCACCAAATGAGAACAGATTATAAGGAGGATTTGTGCTCCCAAGTCCAATTCTAGCATTAGGGCTAGCGGCTGGGATGGAGTTTGAAAACTATGAAGTAAAATTTGGCATACCATAGGAAAAAGGACTAGTGGCCATCGGGATGGACTGAACATTATATCATAGTGAGTGACCAAGAGACCCAAATGGGTTCATGGAAATCGGTTGAGTATTCACTATAGGATGATAAACAGTGATGATAGGTGCCTCCGGCACTACAACCATTATGGTTGCAGGAGTCGAAGGGGTGTCATTAACTATAGTAGGTATGAGATTGGAAGGGCTCCCAGTATATTGATGACTCAGTTCAGTACTCATCCTTGTAGAATCACAAGTCTGATAAGTGGAGGTGCATGTACCATGTTTAATAACTCTACGCCTTTTAGAAGGAAAAGACTCAAAATGCGGTGGTAACTGTAACAAGCAGTGAGACCTGCGGGGAAGTTGGTCTCGCTCCATGATGACTTAATATTCAAGATATATAAAAAAACAAATCCTAAGGCCAACTAGTAATCAAAGAGCACACCAAAAATAATCAAACGACCAATATGCACGCAAACATGATAAAGTGACTGAAAGGGACCTCCCTCATTAAAGTAGGTATGCCTCACCCAAGAGGGGCCTGAGACTCCACTGCTAAATATTGGAGGAAATGAAATCAATTATAAGGTCCCTCGTGGGATTAACAACCAGTCGGTGTGATCCCCTCGGAGAGGTAATCCTCCATAAAGGTTGTGTGTTTTCCGACCCTTACCTGACCCATGGTACCTGCAAAATAACCCTTGCAAGTAACCTATGTGGCACCTGAGTCAAGCAACTAAGAAACCATGGTATAACCAATGCACAGGAGAAAATTCGTAAGTCGGGTCCACTATATGGGCAGGGTAGTAAATCCCGAAACCTTGAAAGAACCACCTCTTGTGGAGGTAAGGGCACTAGAAAGATCCTCATATACGAATATATCCCAAGAAATATATATGACGCTAAGAAGGTATCGAGGGGATATCCCTTCAACCGACCTCACACGACCTCGTGCTTAACTACGGTGTAAGCGAAGCCTCCTGATATTACCAATTATACAATGGATTTATCCACTCCCTTAGTCAGAAAAATATGTTGATTTAATAGCCTTGGAGAAGTTTACTCACAAAACCTTATTCCAAGGCACTAAATCGTAAGCTAGTTTGTGCACCCTAGAAAATAAAATCGTTACTAATCAATTTTAAATTATAGCGTTACTTTGAATGGCCTTTCTTTCAAAAGGTGCAGTCGTGAAACTAGTGATGTTATGACTCAGCATGTAAAATAAATGAATATGGATACAATGCAAAGTCCTAACTTCAATTTCCAATAGATGATATGCTTCCTAAAACTGCAATTTTCAATTCAATTCTACAATTCTAAATAAAAATGCAATATTTATTTACATGCACTAAGATAAATGACAAAGACTCAAGAGATCAAAATGACAATTAATGTAAAATGCCTAATATTTTTGTATTTTCAATATAAGAAAAATGAAAATGCAAGGATTGAACAACAACTTGATATAAAGACTCTACTTTGTATAGACATACACAACCTAACTAGGATATCAAGGAGAAAAACACCCAGCCCAAGGTGCAAGGACAATCAAAATGAAAAGATGATGAGAAAGGCACCACCCAAAAATTCAACCAAAGACAGGTTTCCTATCATTCCACAGACACTTAATAGTCACTACAGAGACCCAAGAAGAATCAGCAATCATCAAAACCTGCCCAGAAACCACCAAACCTAGAAAAAAATCAACAAAGGTTGATGTACACAATTATTCAAGGTAAAAGTGTGTACGTACGTAGCTTGTAGGAGGACAACACACATGTTTACGCGACTTTCAAGAAAAAAAACCCGTGTATATGTGTCAAAACACAGCTAGGCTAAGGATAAGGTTGAAAGACTCAGACCCAGAGTGAACATAGGTTGTCAAGCAATCATACGACAAGAAACTCAATATGAATGAAAGAAATCTAAGGAGAAAAACACTTCAAACCCCCAAAAAGAAGATTCAATCCCCAGTATGGTTGCCAATTTTGTTATGAGGAAAATCTCTTTATGGCTAGGGGTAAACCACAACATACGGAAATGACTGCAGAAATCGACTCTACTCTCAAGTATGTTATATAAACAAATATGCTATAAAGACAAGATAAAATGCCTACCTCATCTACACGTTTGATGAAGTCCATCGTTGAGCACTTGACCCAAAGCAATAAACCTGCAACTAGTCCTCAACAAACAAGCAATGCAAGCATGTCATGATAATATATTATTTTAGCACATTCAATAGCATAATCCATCAACATTCATAACAAATACTCCCATGGAATAATAATTCAAATATTTGCAAGATGTTAATTGGACAAGAAAAGAGTATTTCTATTAAGATATAATCAGCAGAAGTGAATGAGTTACAAACTTTTGTGTCACCACAGTTCGAAACTGAGAAACTAAGTTCCTTCTATCTGGGCCTCCACCACTTCAATCCTCCACCAAAGGCAAGATCATGTAAGAGATACAATGAAGTTCTCAATTAGTAAGGGAAGAGCTTGGGGATTGAACAATGTGTTTAGACTTAAAGGATAAAGGGATGCAGACTCAATGTGAAGTGAATAATTCCTCCATAGTAACTTTTCTCTCGAAGTTCAATTCTTTCTCCTCTTTTCCATAGCTCATATTTGGCCCATTTATAGCCTTCAAGTGGAACTAAAGGGCCGATTCATAACGTTTCCAGTATATGGAAGGCCAAGGATCATTGATCTCGTGATGTGACATGGAAACCCAATACCGTTTTTCAATTTGGGGCACATTTCTCGATGTACACGGGTTGTAGTGGTGCAACTTGTATATACGCATGTTGTATAGTAGGCAAGGTGTGTATACGTGGAAAAATTATATTTTTATCTCTTGGATTTGTAAAAAAGGAACTTCAAGTCTGCATAGAGAAATGGAAAAAGGCCTTATGTGCAATATTGCATGGGGTGCGACAAATCTTTCTATAACAAGACCTGGAAAGAAGACAAGGAGAAGTTATCAGACTTCGGTTAAACCTTTCTAGTCAAAGAAGCAGAGTAACTGGATGAAAAAACTGATAACGAAAGAAAGATGCGATCAACATAAACTTACTGTGATGGTTTCTCTCTTTGTTACTTTCTTGCAACTGTCCTTTTATTCTCTTCATTGATAGTTACAGGAACCGTCTCAATTGTTTCTTTCCCTTCGTTGGTTAATTTGTCAATTTCTTTTTTGAACCAATACTCAATGTAGTTTTTCATTGGTGCGACATTTATCTCATGTCTAATTTTAATGTTTAATAATTCGCCTTCCAAATCGCTTAAGTCAAGAGAAATACCATGTATCGCTTCCTCAATATCTTGTTTTTTCACGGAATAATCCACTAGTCAATTGTTTGTTTCTTCTTTCACTACATTCTTCCTCTTTTTTCTCACAGGGAACTTATGTGAGGTCTCGATTTTTCCAGGGGGGAATTCTTCTCTCCTCCGTCGCTTGAAATATTTTTGGAAATATTCCTAATTAGGTGATCCATTGGAGCATTGCTCTGGGATGTGGTAGTTTTGGGAGTAACAATTGGACATTGGGCACTCCTTTCACTGGGAACCTTTCCTTTTTTCTTATAAAACTCATTAGTATTGAGTATTGTTTCTAAGTCACTAGCATTGTGTACAGGAGTTATTTTGGTGTTATCTTCTTCTTCATTCAAGATAGCATGATTGAACGAGTTGTTGAATCCTACTGAGAGCATATGTTTCACAAATATTTTGTTAGGATCAAACGCCTTTATCCTTTTGGAATACTTTAGATTTACATTGTTGAAGTGGTTTGCAAATTCATCAATTTTATTTATGTTTCTGAATATGAAATATCCAATCTTCCATGGCAAGGGGATGAATTTATTTTTCCTTTTTTCATGGAAAAAATGCAGCCAGAAGTTGTATTGCCTTGCCACCTCTATAATGAATAATTTATCAGATACATGATATGGGAGAAAAGAAGGTTTTTCTGTGGAACAGAATATCCTTATGACACTTTGATTCTCCATTTGTTCTATCGTTCCTCTTTTCTCTAGAAATTTATTAGCCTGGTCAGATATCCTTGAAGTATTCTCTCCAAAAAATGACCTCTTGAAGACTTAAACAAAATCATTATAGACTTCATAAAAATACAAATGGGTCTTATGTCTATATAATTCCTGATATCAAAAGGTAACTGGATCTGTTAACATGGTAAGCAACCAGGCAATTTCCCAAAATGGGTTTTTAAAAGAGTCCACCTGAATCTTGGTTATGTCTTCTATAATTGACACGTGATTCTCCAAATATTCAGGCAAGAGGTCAAGGCCATTGTTATGTCCCTTCAAGAAATATTTTCAATCTTCTCCTTTGAAGGTAAGTGTCGTTTCTGGGAGCTTCAACATCCTCTTAAATACTTGCGATGAAAGGGAAACCGAAGAATGATCTTGGAGTTGTATAATCCTCTGGCTTGGAACATACTTATCCATGCACCATGCAACATGCTCTTTACAATCAAAGACCTCAGGAACGCACCCTACGTAATCAATTATGGATGCCTATATTACGTCTTTCTATGCAGGAGAAGAGGATTAATATGAATATGCTCTGGACCACTAAGTATTTTTGTCTTCACGACCAAAAATATTTAGAGTATCACCACAGAACTGTTGTCTAAATGTTGTTTCCATAGGTTTACGAGAGTATTCTTTCAACTAGATAATAACTTGAAATGAATCCTTTTGGGGAGATGAAAATAATATAACCTTTGGCAAATCATGGTTTAATGCAAGTTAATGAAAAATATCCTCTAGCCCTTCGATATTAATGACGATATTTTCTAAGCCTGCATGATCAGTTATTAGCATTAAACCACACTTAATGCATATTGGGAAAAGCATGAAGATGGCGGGGACGAATGAGAGAAATTTTGAATATGGAGTTTTTTATGAACCTAGGAACTCACGAATCCATGATTATGGATGATCAAAATAAGCTAAGTGTTGCAAAGAGGTCGTTCATAATTGCATATGGGAGAAGTGAAATACTTAGAGGCTTGGTACCTGATACAAATTTGATGTTCATATTGTAGATCGCGGACCTTTGGGTGTAAAGAGGAGATCGCAGAACTTGGAAGATGAAGGATTGAATCCGTAAACCCACAAAATTGCAAAAAATGGTTAGGTATATTGTAACAAGGCGGTTGCTCGGACTCATGACATAGGAATGTGAATGGAAATGAAAACCCATCAACCCGCAAACCCGTCGATTTTTGAAATATGACTAAGTATGGTAACTAGAAAGGGATAGGAGAAGGGAAAAAAGAAAAAGAGAAACAAGGGTAGGTATAGAAGAGGGAAAAGCCATGGAAAAAGTAAGTTGGGAAAATACAAAAGGAAAGGATATTTCAGAAGCAGGAATTGATCTCAATAGATAGCAAACCTTATGATACAATTGTCTTCTTGTTGTATTGTCCTGTTGCATTGTTGTTGACTGCAACTTTCCTGGATCCCAAATTTGGTCCTGCATCTCTCCTCCTACCTTGTTGATGTACACTAATACAGTCATATGCACTTTGTTTTTGAATGCCTTATTTACTTTAGTATGTCTCCTATGAGACACCTTCACCATCAACATCCTCATTGCCTCAATCTCTATGTCCATCTTATCCCTTGATTTGTACATACTCTATAATTTTCTATTTCTCTCTTGCTAAATTCTACTATTATTGGTGTCCACTAGTTGGTGTTGTATTTCCCCTTCACACATGCCATTGTTGTTTGGAATATTGACCTCCTTCCTAAAATCAATTTGAATTAAGCATGCAAATATTATGTATTCTTCACCACTTGTATCCTTAGAAAACCACTCCTCCAAAAACCTCATCTCATCCTCTAAATTAATTGTTATAAAAACAAGATCGCGGAGCAATAAAATAAAATAAATGCAGAAATAAAACACAGAAGATACATAATACAATAGGCACACAGATATACATGGTTCACCCAGTGTGGGCTACGTCCACTAGATAAATTTCCAGGTCCTTCCTTTATTATTATCTAGCAAATGAAGGGATACAACCTAAAACAAACTCGTTGTAACTTCCTCTTTTTTCTCTCACAGTCTCCTCTCTCAGAATACAATATTCGCCATGATGCATAGCCGCAATAAATTTCCCTCATAAAAGAGGGTTTCCTTATAGGTAAAAAACACTAACATGACTTCTACCATCATATCTACGACCTTATAATGAACGGTCCAGATTTACTATGAAATTACAATATACATTTACAAGGAATTTTTTCCTTCGGGGTCTCGCTTGCCCCCGGACACCACAGAGGGGGTAACCCCCCTCTTCACTCCCCCACATGGAGGAGTGTACATTCTTATGCGGTGTAAATTCTTCGTGGGGTATAAACATGGCTGGAAAAAAAGACCTCTGAATCAGGAAGATAATCAGGATCCACAACCAACAATCTCCCACTTGGAGACTGATCTCTAAAACTTCACCATTTTTGTATCTGATGGAATATGAACCTTCTTGGACCTGGAAAATTTATCATCCTCACGTTCATGCTTGAAGACCAACTGAAACTGAGCAAGAACTCAGTTTCTCCTTGGTTACTCCCTTTGTTAACATGTCTACGGGATTCTGGCTAGTGTGTATCTTTTCCAACTTCAAATTTCCATCTTCCAAGGTGGATCATATGAAATGGTACCTTAAATGTATATGCTTAGTCTTTGAATGGAAGGTTGAGTTATTTGCAATATGAATGACACTCTCACTGTCACAGTACAACCTTTTATTGTCTTACTTCTTTCCCAATTCCTCCATAAACCTTTCTAACCAAATCATCTCTTTGCTAGCCTCTGTAGAAGAAAAATACTTTGAATCTATTTTTGAAAGTGCAACAACCTTTTGCAGTTCTGAAATCCAATTTATTGTTGTTCCACCTATGGTAAAAACATACCCTGTGGTGCTCCTCATGCTATATTTATCACCTGCCATATATGAATCAACATATCCCTGTAAAACAATGTCTGAACCTTCAAAACATAATGCATGAGTAGCAGTACCTCTCATCTACCTGAGAATCCACTTTACTGCCTCTGAATGTTCTTTACCTGGATTGTTCATATACCTGCTCACAAATCCCACTGCATGTGTAATATTCGGTCTTGTGCAAACCATCGCATACATCAAGCTGCCAACTACTGATGAATAAGGGATCATGGACATGTATTTTATCTTCTCTTGTGTCTTGAGACACATTTCCTTAGTTAATTTCAAATGGTTGGCCAAAGGTGTACTAACTGGTTTTTCATTCTGCATTCTAAACCTCTCCAACACCTTCTCTATGTACTCACCCTGAGACAATGTCAATTTGAGATTTTTCCTATCTCTTTTTATTCTCATACCAAGGATTTTCTTTGCAGCACCCAAATCCTTCATCGCAAATGAATTAGATAGTTTCTTCTTGAGCACATTTATATCCTGCATATTAGACCCTACAACAAGCATGCCATCTACATACAATAGAAAGATAATATAGCTTCCATTTTCTATCCTTTTAAAACAAACACAGTGATCATAATGGCATTTACTATAACCTTGTTCTGCCATAAACTTGTCAAACTTGAAATACCACTACCTTGGATCTTTATTTAGTCCATACAATATCTTCTTCAACCTGCATACCAAATTATCCTTCCCTTTGACCTCATAACCCTGTGGTTGTTGCACATAAACTCTTCCTCCAATTCCCCATGGAGAAAAGTTTTTTTTACATTTAACTGATCAAGATGAAAATATTCTACTACCACAAGACTTAAAATAGTCCTAATTGAATTCATTTTAACAACAGGAGAAAATATTTCATCAAAATCTATACCTTTCTTTTGAGCAAACCCCTTTACAACAAGTATATCCTTGTACCACTTTTTGCCTCCATCTTCATCCTTCAACTTGTAAACCCATTTATTATGTAATACTCTTTTTCCTGCAGGAAACTGAACTAAATCCCAAGTTTGGTTATTTACTAGGGAATCCATTTCCTCTTTCATTTCTTGCTCCCACTTATTTTTGGTGTCTACCTGCATTGCATCTTCATAACATTTTGGTTCACCAGAATCAGTCAACAATAAATAATACAATGAAGGAGAGTATCGTTTAGGGCGTATACTTAACCTAGTAAATCTTCTAACAATACTTGCAGTAGTTCGAGGTACCTGTTGATCCTGTTGTTGTACATTTTGATTTTCTGGTACCTTTGGGAAAAAAAAACAGTGATCTCATCAAGCACTGTGTATTCTGTTTTTTTCTTTTTCTTGTTTCTTTCCCTGCAACTGATCTGTGTACATGACCTTCTCATTGAATATGACATCTCCACTCCTAATGATTTTGTTATTTTCATAATTCCATAATCGATAACAAAAATAATTAACATTGTATCCAATAAAGGTACAATTCTTGGATTTTTCCTCAAGCTTTGTTGTATTTTCTTTATCAATATGGACAAATGATTCACAACCGAAAGTCTTCAAAAACGAATACTTCACCTTTTTACATGTCCATTCCTCCTCGAGAATTCTTCCATCCAAAGAGCTTGAAGGTCCTTTTTTTATTAAGTAAACAACAGTATCTACAGCATATGCCCAGAAATGTAAGGGAAAACTAGCATGCAATCTCATACTCCTTTCACACTCCTTGATTTTCTTGTTCATACTTTTTGACACACCATTTTCTTGTGGTGTTCCTGGAACTGTCTTATCTCTATGAATCCCATGGTATGAACAATAATCATCAAAATCCTTGCTGAAATATTCACCTTCATTGTCTAATCTGAGACACTTCAACCTATTTCTTGTCTCATTCTCAACCAAATCTTTCCATTTCTTAAAAGTATCAAAAACATCATTTTTTTGTCGAATGAAATAAACCCAAGTTTTTCTAATTGAATCATCAATAAAAGTAACATAATAATGAGAGCCACTAAGAGATGATACTTGAGTGAGTCCCCATACATTTTCATGCACAAGCTCTAACCTTTCACTCTTCTTTTATTTTCTGACTATGAGAAATATGACTCTCTTCTATTTTCCATAAACACAATGCTCACAGAAATCCAAATCATTTTGTTTAAGATCTCGAAACAAATTTCTTTTGTGAAGTATCTGCATCCCCTTCTCACTCATGTGTCCAAGCCTATGATGCCACAATGTTGTATCCACTCCTGTAGAAACTAAAGAGATAGAAGAGTCGGTATTACCAGTACATAAATACAATGTACCTACCTTCTCTCATTTTTCTATCACCAATGATCCTTTGGTGACCTTCCACACCTTATCTGTAAATATGGATATACAACCTTCACTTTCCAACTGCCCTGGTGAAATTAGATTTTTCCCTAGATCTGGAACATGTCTTACCTCTTTCAAAAACCATTGGTTTCCATTGCTTTTCTTTATTTTTACCTTTACCATTCCAACAATTTTTCATGGTGCATCATCACCCAAATGAACCTATCCAAAATCACCTTGAACATAATTTAGAAAATGTTTCCTATCGGGTGTGGCATGAAATGAAGCCCCTGAATCTACTACCCAAGGATCAAAAATATTATCTACAGAAAGAATCAAAGCATCTTGTAACACATCACATGTTACATTTGATTCCTTATTTTTCTCCTCTTATCCATCTCTTTGTTTCTTTGGAGCTCTACAGTCTTTCGTCAGATGTCCTTTCTTCCCACAATTCTAGCACTCTATCTTTCCAAATCTGGATTTGGATCTGCACTTCCTAGAATTCCCACAGTTCCCTAAGCCCTTTCCTCTATCCTTTTGTCTTCCCCTGTTCTCCATGTTTAACGAATTACCTGATGTCTCACCTATGTTTTTCCGTCACATTTCCTCACTAAGGATAACACCAACAACATCATCAGATTTTAAAGTGTTTGAACTAGAGACAGAGTTACTTAAAACCATGACCAAGTCGTTCCAGCTTTCTGGAAATTAGCAAAATATTAGAAGAGACCTGACCTCATCATCAAATTCCACTTTTATAGAACTTACTTGATTAGTAACCATATTAAATTCATTTAAATGATCTGCAACAGACCCACCTTCTGACATCTTCATATTAAATAATTTGTTCATTAGAAATACCTTATTAGACGCCGAGGGTTTTTCATATAGTTTAGTCAATGTGTCCATCAGCTCCTTCATTGTCTTTTCTTTCGAAATATTGAAATCCACTGGCGTTTCCAGGATCATTCGTATTGTTCCTAGTGCCTTTCTGTCAAGAACCTCCCATTCTTCATCCTTCATGGTTGTCGGCTTCTTTGTTATTCCACCCAATGGTAGGAATAGATCCTTCTAATATAAATAGTCTTCCATCTGCATCTTCCATAACTGGTATTTTTGGCCATTAAATTTTTCGACCCTGAACTTTCCATCTTCCTCCATTGCTCCCACTTGAACCAGAAACCCTCTTTTCCTGTGAGTTACCTTTTTCTTCGATACCAATTGTTATAAAAACAGGATCATGGAGTAATAAAATAAAATAAATATGGAAATAAAACATAGAAGATACACAATACAATAGAGACACAGATATATGTGGTTCACCCAGTGTGGGTTACATCCACCAGAGAAATTT
The DNA here is from genome assembly GCA_010110895.2 of Picea sitchensis. NCBI lineage: Eukaryota > Viridiplantae > Streptophyta > Pinopsida > Pinales > Pinaceae > Picea > Picea sitchensis. The sequence continues at coordinate 24,018 of SNQJ01S0011539.1, forward strand.
CTAGTTCCTTCCTTTATTATTATCGAGAAAATGAAGGGATACAACCTACAACAAACTGGTTGTAACTTCCTATTTTATCTCTCATGGTCTCCTCTCTTAGAATACAATATTCGCCATGATGTATAGGTGTCATATATTTCCCTCATAAAATAGGGTTTCCTTATAGGGAAAAAAACCCTAACATAACTTCTATTGTCAGATATGTGACCTTATAATGAACAATCCAGATTTACTATGAAATTACAATATACATTTACAAGGCAATTTTTCCTTCAGGGGCTTTGCCCCCGAACCCCCGCTTTCCCCCAGACCCCACAGAGGGGGTAACCTCCCTCTTCACTCCCCCACGTGGAGGAGTGTACATTCTTTTTGGGTGTAAAGTCTTCATGGGGTATAAACATGGCTAAAAACAAAGATCTCTTAATCAGGAAGATAATCAGTCTCCACAACCAACATTAATAAATTGTGGAAGTTGTATGTGAGGATTATCTTCAAGAAATAGTTCAAAATATATTTCTCTAATTACATTTTAATGTTCATCACTCCTTTCTATGCATGCATCCTTCAAATTAATTTGAAAATTAAAATTTTCCTCTGCCTCCTTAGATGCTAAAAGCATTTCTTCATTACTGTTAGGTACTTGTGAACATGTTTTCTCTTTGGCTTTGATTTCCTTTTTCCCTGACTCAGGTTTCCTCAGCAATATTTCTAGAAGCTCAATTTCTCATACCATTTGGTAAGCATTACATCTGAATGCTTATTTTCATCCTTCTTTTGGCTATCTTCATGAGCCAACTCTTCTTCTATGTTTTCTGCAACAACAAATTTTTATAGTTGTCCTTCAACAATTTCTTTGAAAAATTGTGTATGGGATCCCCATTGACTGTCATCATGAGACACCATGGCCTCATCCTCCATCAGAATAAACTTCTAATACTTTCTCCTTTCAATGTTTTGATACATTTATTTTTATTCCTTCTTATTCATGACAGCTTCAAATGACTGTACATCACCTACAAATCCTGCAACCACACACAAAATGTCAGATTTAAAAATATTAGGCTCTATAGCCTCTTGTGATCCTCCTTTCATCACATCCTCATGTTGATCTAAACTCTCCAAAGATCTCATGAGACTTGTAGTAGGTCCCTCATCCTCTTCATTTTCCTCACCAAGGATATCTCCTTGCTCTGGTTCACAAAAGTGAACGTGTTCCTCTTTCAATGGCCTCAGTATGAACTCAACTCCTTTGAGTTCCTCCTTCCTCATACAAGAACTCAATTGGTGCTTCAAGTTTTTCAATATTTCCCTCAGCTTCTTCTCAAATAACTTCATCACAGGCCACTTGACTATCTTCTTCATACTCCATCCTTATCTCTGGTTTTCTCTGGTTTTCTCTGGTTTCTTTTTGTAGTAGTTGTACTATGTAATTGAGTTGCATCTTCAAATCATCCATTTCTCTTTCATACTCTTCCTGATTTATCCTCTTTATGCCCTCTTCCTTGGCATTATTTCTTCTTGTGTTTTGGCTCCTCTATGAACCTTTGTAATGACTATTAGTAGTCATTTTCACTAGTTCCTTTGTGAACTTTTCTTGTCCACTGTGAGCTATAGTCACCAGTCCCATTCAGATTGCAGGGTTGTAAGCTTATTTCTATTCTTAATAAACAATGAAAAGGTTCAATTATGCATCCCCATAGTCAAAATCTTCTAACCAAGACTTAAATTAAATG
>SNQJ01S0011539.1:36366-46742 GCA_010110895.2 Picea sitchensis
CAACTAGCGAGGTTGCGAGTGGTGCTAGTGTTTGTCCTAGCCTACGGTTACCTATAGCAGGCACTAGTGAGGAGGGAGCCATACCCGTATAGTATCTCGGGTATCGGTGTTTAGAGAAAGGGGAGTCGAGAGTCTTGATTCCCAACTTGCGAGTTGCGAAAGGTGCTTGTGCTAAGGCTAGCTTGTGGTCGTTTGGAGGAGGATAAGAGAAGAGAAGGTCTGCGCTAGGACCCATAGAAGTCTCAAAGATTTTATTCCTCGAAGAAAAAGATGAAAAATCTAAGTTGTTGTAATGGGTGTGTGACACCTTTCATACCATCTTAATAACCAATAAAGATACACTTTCCAGCTTTATTATCCATCTTACTCTTATTTTCCTTTGGAACATGTACATAAGCATCACAACCAAACACTCTGAGATTTTCAAGAGAGGGTTTCTTACCATCCCATACTGATCATGCACAGTTTTTTCCACCAATGTTGATGTGGGTGATCTATTTACCAGGTAACATGCAGTACTCACTTCCTCTGCCCATAATTCATGTCCTAACCCAACACCACTAAGCATACTCCTTGATTTTTCCATCAATGTCTTGTTCATCCTTTTTGCAACCCCATTCTATTGAGGTGTGTATGGAGTAGTCTTCTACCTTGATATGCCACATTTCTTACAGAACTCTTCTTACCACACTTCTTGATATACCTTTATATACCACACTTCCACCATTATCTTTCCTTAACACCTTTATTTTCTTCTCTTTCTGATTTTCTACTAGAGCCTTAAACTCTTTAAATATATCAAATATCTTATATTTCTTCCTAAGAAAATAAATCCATGTATTCCTTGAGAAATCATCTATGAATGATAATACACAAATTTACCTAGTGACAGAACAAGCATAGGTCCAAACACATCACTGTGTATTAGTTCTAAGATTCCCTTTTCTCTTGTAGCACCAGATGGGAATCTTACTCAAGTATGATTACCATATATGCAATGTTCACAAAAATCAAAATCAAAGGTGCAATTAGGATACCTTCAACCATACATTTATTGTGTAGTGTTCGAAGGCCCTTTTCTCCAATATGTCCTAGTCTTTGATGCCACAACATGGTATTCTTTCTAGGGATATTATGGATCTTATATTCCTTATTTATCTACTCAGGGACAACATAATTGATACACCTATCATTATAAGTGCTTCCCAGTAAATTGTACAAAGTTCCACGCTGAAATCCCCTCATCAAAACCATTGTTCCTCATACCATCTTGCAAGTGCTCTTTCCCAACACAGTATCCACACTTGCATCATCCAAATTACTTACAGGTATTAGGCTCCTGGCTAGATTTGGAATGTGCAGAACTCTAGGGAGAGTTCTAATGATTTTGTCTTTAAGAAACAAATTAACCCTTCCACGTCCCATGATTTTGGCTATCGATTCATCTCCTAGGTGATTGCTTTAGACCATATAGCGACTTCTTTATCTTACAAACCATCTCTTTCTTTAAATTCACTACAAATCCTTTTGGTTGCTTCATGTATATTTCTTCTTCCAGGTCCCCATGTAGAAATGTTGTCTTCACATCTGTCTGTTCTACTTCAAAATAAAAAGAAACAACAACAAATAAAATAAATCTAATAGAAGTTAACTTGGCAACAATAGAAAAAATTCCACCAAAGTCAATTCCCTCTACCTGGGAATAACCTTTTGCTACCAATCGAGCTTTGTATTTATCCACTTTTCCTTTTGCATTCAACTTCTTCTTAAACACCATTTTTCTTCCAATGGTCTTTCTTCTAGTTGACAACTCAACTAGATCCTATGCCTCATTCTTGTCCAAGGAATCCATCTCTTCAACCATGGCCTTCTTCCAGAATTTACTATCCTCCGAATTCACTACTTCCCTGACAATTCTAGGATCATCATCAGTAATAGATAAAGAAAAATTAGCACGAAAATCAAGTGGACTATACCTTTATGGTTTCTTTCTTTACCTAATTGATCTCTTCAATATTGAAGTATGAGTTTCTTCTTATTATTATTCATCGTTTTTCGTTGATTCATATTTTGCATTAGCCAATTGAAACTCTGTTTTCTCAGGTTCTTCTTGCCTTGGTAGGAAATCTTGTTTGGGGAAATCTTTAACCTCTCTAAAAAAACATCTTGACTATAAACAATCTTCTTAGTTTCTAGGTTCCAAAGATTATAACCTTTCATACCATATTTATAACCAATCAAGATACACTTTTCATCTTTATTATCCATCTTACTCTTATTTTCCTTTGGAACATGTACATAAGCATCACAACCAAACACTCTAAGATTTTCAAGAGAGGGTTTCTTACTAGCCCATACCGATCATGCATAGTTTTGTCCACCAATGTTGATGTGGGTGATCTATTTACCAAGTAACATGCAGTACCCACTTCCTCTACCCATAATTCATGTCCTAACCCAACACCACTAAGCATACTCCTTGATTTTTCCATCAATGTCTTGTTCATCATTTTTGCAACCCCATTCTATTGAGGTGTGTATGGAGTAGTCTTCTACCTTGATATACCACACCTCTTACAGAACTCTTCTTACCACACTTCTGGATATACCTTGATATACCACACTTCCACCATTATCTTTCCTTAACACCTTTATTTTCTTCTCTTTCTGATTTTCTACTAGAGCCTTAAACTCTTTAAATTTATCAAATATCTTATATTTCTTCCTAAGAAAATAAATCCATGTGTTCCTTGAGAAGTCATCTATGAATGATAATACATGAATTTACCTAATGACGGAACAAGCATAGGTCCAAACACATCACTATGTATTAGTTCTAAGATTCCCTTTGCTCGTGTAGCACCAGATGGGAATCTTACTCAATTATGATTACCATATATGCAATGTTCACAGAAATCAAAATCCAAGGTGCAATTAGGCATACCTTCAACCATACATTTATTGTGTAGTGTTCGAAGGCCCTTTTCTCCAATATGTCCTAGTCTTTGATGCCACAACATGGTCTTCTTTCCAGGGATAGTATGCATCCTATATTCCTTATTTCTCTACTCAAGGACAACATAATTGATACACCCATCAGTATAAGTTCTTTCTGGTAACTTGTACAAAGTTCCACGCCGAACTTCCCTCATCAAAACCATTGCTCCTCATACCATATTGCAAGTGCTCTTTCCCAACACAGTATCCACACTTGAATCAACCAAATTACTTATAGGTATTAGGATCCTGGATAGATTTGGAATGTGCAGAACTCCAGGGAGTGTTCTAATCATTTCATCTTTCAGCAACAACTTAACCCTTCCACATCCCATGATTTTGGCTATCGATTCATCTCCTAGAAAGGAATCACCACCATCGTACTTTTCATATTCATTGAACCACTCCCTGTGAGGAGTCATATGAAATGATGCACCTGATTCGATAAACCATACATCACGATCCACATGTGTACTTGTATATTTCAGGTAAACATCACCTACTTCTTATATGGAGGTTTTTGCCTCTGTTGAAGAGGCATCATCAAATCCCTTTTATTTATCAACATTCTTAGACCTGCAATCTTTCTTATAATTCCCATATTTACCACATTTCAAACATTTCCTCAAAGATTTTCCTGGGGATTTAGATCTACCTTTAGATTTATATCTCCCCCTCGAAGACTTATTTGTATTCCTAACTTAGGGATGACCTCTTACAGATAAAGCATATGTGATATGAATATCCATTCATTTCTGCCTCATCTCTTCTGATAACAAGGATGAAACTACTTCTTCATACTTCAATGCATATTGAGTGGTAATACCAATTTCTACAACCAAATTATCCCAGGAGCCTAGAAAAGAACATAACAAAGTAATACACTTATCTTCCTCTACAAGCATAATATTAACAGAGAGAAGTTGACTTACCAGAGTATTGATATAGATTTTGTCACGGAAACTCTATCTTCCATCCTAAGATGATACAACTTCTTTCTCAGAAACAACTTGTTTACCAGGGACTTTGGTTGATACAAATTCTCCAAATTTTCCCATAGTTCCTTGGTTGTATATTCTCCCGACACATTCAGTAACATCAAATATTCTAGATAGATTTGAATCGTACTCATTGCTCTTCTATCCAGTTTCTCCCAATATTCTTCTTTTGACATACCAGTAGATTGAGTATTAGTAGATTGTGTACCAATAGACTATGTACCAAGATCTGCAACGATCCGTTGTTCTTTGTCTACAAGAAGGTCCTCCATCTTGAGCTTCCATAGCTCAAAGTTTTGACCATTGAACTTCTCAATCTCGATTCTAGAACTCCTCATCGTTCTCTTTTGACATGCGAATCACCACTGCAAAGCTCCCACTAAACCTAGGTTTATCACAGACCCAAGATAAACTTGATCTATCAAGATTGATCCAAACCCTCAACAACAAAGGCATTCCCTTGAAGCCAAAAATGTGCTCTGATACCACATGTAATTTTTAAACCTGTGAAGTAAAGAAATGCATACAAATTCTTAAGTAAAATAGAAATTAATCAATGGCGCATACACATAATACACATAGATTTATGTTGGAAACCCTTAACTAGGAGAAAACCAACCTTCCTTGGTGTCGCACCTCTCAACTCTTCATTGTATTAATTTCATCATTCACAATACTATATATACAATATTTTAGGTATTTAACAGCTACCAAAACCCTAATCTATTAATGGGATCATGAAACCCATTCATCAAATCTGACACCCCCCACACACACATGCAAAGAATATAACACCTACACAACACATTTTTTAGCTCCAAGCATAAAGAATCGTTTCAAGACCATAATCTCCACAATGATATTTGTACCCCTACCCAAACCAACTTTTAAAATATTAACTCGCATATTTAATTAATTAATATTATTCATAAATACATTTGGTTTACAGGTATTCACTATATATATTCATATACATATTTATATGCAAATTAATTTTTTTACTAAATCAAAATTAAAATTGAAACATAATTTGATATAAAAAAATCTCTAAAATCAATATATTACCACTATTTTTTAACATTGATTTCAAGGTGATGTTGAAAAAAACATACTTCTTTAATTATCATACTCTACCCACACAAATTTATTTAAAAATGATGACCTCTTCAAATTTTCCTTTGAACTTAAATACTAATATAGTGGAGGCAAGGAAAAATTTAACATATGAAAATAAGAATAACTAACCCACTCGTTGAAAATAACCAAATTTATTTAAAAATGATGTCCTCTTCAAATTCTCCTTTGAACTTAAATACTAATATAGTGGAGGCAAGGAAAAATTTAACATATGAAAATAAGAATAACTAACCCACTCGTTGAAGATAACCATAAAGAATGTTTATAACAATGCTTATGGCCACATATTTTCTCATATCCTAGTTGGTTTCAACCCTCCATCAAATCATTTCCGAATGATGACTTCCATTTTCCTCATACTGCTTGTATAGAGAAAATGAATAACTTATGAAAAAACAAAGAAGCAGGTGAGGCGATGGGTGTCTTTTCAGTTACATTCCTATAAGTAGTGAACTTTCAAAATCACGCATAATTTTTTTTTCCTAACTTTCAACATGTCAAAAAGAATTATTTTTATATATTAGAATAATATTTTAAAATTTTATGCATATATGTTATATTATAATAAAGTTATAAATCAATATAATAAAATATATAATAATTTTTTAATCAAAATTTGTTTTTTTTCAAAATAAAGTTATCTTTTTTAAGATTTAAATATGAATTAATTTGTTTATCAAATAAAAATAATATTCATGATCTCTATCATAATTTTATGACAATTTTTTCTACTTCCATCAAGAAGTTCTTTATCAAGATGTTATGTAACCAAACAAAATAGAACGGTCAATCCTTGGTATGATAAAGAGTGTAAGATTGCTAGAGAATCCATTAGAGGTGCCTCTAATGAGTTCTTGGAATACGAAAAAATAACTAGATACAAATTCCTAATCAAAAAGAAAAACAAGGTACTACATGAATAGAAAACAAGAGAAGTTTTTGCACCTATTTAAGCTAGATCCTAAGAAATTCTAGAGGCAAATTTTTCACTCTTAAAACTAAAGAAAACAATATGATTCCCTTGAGGGACTCGAATTCCTACCTTAAAATTATTTACGGATCCCCTAATGTCATGGAAAACATTCAAACCATTTCAACAAAGGAAGAAGTTTTTTCAATAGATGACATAAAGTTTGGTGTTCAAATGCTTACAAAAGGGAAAACTAAGGATATCGAAGACTACCAAGAAGAAACATTAAAAATTGGAGGGTATGTCTTCATCTTCCATGTCCACAAACTCTTCAATTTAGCAGTCAAGCAAGGCTTCCCTAAACCTTGGACTCAAAACCTTATTGTACCTATTTTTAAATGTGGGGATTAAAACAATCCCTCTAACTATAGGATCTTTATGATTAGCCCCCTTTTAAGTGTTTATCCAAGTCATGTGGAATTATTTTGGAAAATAAGATCATTGTATGCAATTCAATTGGGTCTAGCTTGGGTGGTTAGGAGGAATGATTGTTATCTTCCCCACACAGGTTCAATTCTTGAAAGTGACATGTTGAGCTCTTAACAAGTATATCGTTGTAATGGCCTTGATCCCTATGTTGAAAATCCATGAGCTTCTGACAAATCTAGTTTACCCTAGGTACCATCCTCAAAATGAGTGGAAGTATTGGCGGGTTTCCTGGGGATATGTATTCCATAGAGAGACAGACAGAGAGAGAGAGAGAGAGAGAGAGAGAGAGAGAGAGAAAATATCAATGTATGGCTAGAAAGTCATGAAAAAAAGCGCTAAAGAATAGACTGGATTTAGGAGCTATCATTCAACTGTGGACCACCTTTTTTTGGTTAGAATCATTATGAAGGAATGTCACAATAATAAAACCAATCTCCTATGTTCTTTTGTTGACTTTAGAAATTATTTTGGAATAGTGCCTAGGAGGAATGATTGTTATCTTCCCCACCCAGGTTCAATTCTTGAAAGTGACATGTTGAGCTCTTAACAAGTATATCGTTGTAATGGCCTTGAGCCCTATGTTGAAAATCCATGAGCTTCTGACAAATCTAGTTTACCCTAGGTACCATCCTCTAAATGAGTGTAAGTATTGGCGGGTTTCCTGGGGATATGTATTCCATAGAGAGAGAGAGAGAGAGTATCAATGTATGGCTAGAAAGTCATGAAAAAAAACGCTAAAGGATAGACTGTATTTAGGAGCTATCATTCAACTATGGACCACCTTGTTTTGCTTAGAATCATTGTGAAGGAGTGTCACAATAATAAAACCAATCTCCTTTGTTGACTTTAGAAATTATTTTGGCACAATGCCTAGGACTAACCTTTGGAATAGGTTAGAAGAGACAAAATTTCCTCTTCAGCTCAAAGCTACTATGATAAGATTGTATGAGAATGTTATTGCCAAGTTTAGGAACATTGAAGGCTAGTTGGAAAAAATAAATTGTGATATTGGATTTAAGCAAGGTTGCCCCCTATCCCCTGCCCTTTTTGACATATACATTGACAAGTTAGAGGGTTGCTTGGAAGAAGAAGGTTGTGTCGTCCCAACTCTCACTGGTATAGTCATCATCCTTCTACTTTACACTGATGATATTGTTCTTATGGCAAGGAGCCCCTATGATCTCAACAAGAAACTAAAAATCATCAAGGATTTCTACATTATTATGGGTATGACTGTTAACATTGACAAAATGAAGGCTATGATAATTAAATCCAAAAATATCACTTACGTTAATTTTGTGTATGACAACAACAACTTGGAGGAAGTGACTTCATACAAATATCTTAGAATTAATCTTCATAAGAAGGTTAACTAGAACTATAACATTGAGAAAATGATAAAAGGAGGGTGGAAAGCTTATTATGGACCTGAAATTGGTTGAAATTCAACAAACCTTTGGATAGGGATAAGAACTAACTCCTTTTTAAGACTCTAATCACTTCTATTATCTTATATGGTTGTGAAGTCTAGGGTTTTAGTATCTCTAAAGAATTATGGAGAAAGGTAGAGAAAATCCAAAAGCTTTTTAGAACTTAATCTCAAAATTAAAGGCAATATTGTATATCATATCCTCCTCATAAAAGAAAGTATTTCTCTCATTGAGATCATGGCTATGCCTAGGTACCTAATGTAAAAGGATAATATATACAACATGGTAGACAAGAGGCTTCCTAAGCTTGCTTCTAACTTTAGTAAAAACCACATGTGGCTTAAACGGGGTTGGCATAAAGATTTCAAGTCTTGGATAAATCATTGGAATAAAGGAAGCCTTAAAATCAGCCTTGTCCTCAAGGCTTGGGATGAGGAAATTGTTGCAGAATGTTAGTCAGCTCCTAGGTGGAATCTGTTGGATTTGTATCTTTCCACTGGACTAAAACTTCCTTGGTGGTAAGTCGATGAAGACGACGCTCTCACTAGTCCAAAATTGCTTGTGGCTGCAACTAGATGGATCCTTCTTCATCCAACTCAGGAAGGTTGGTTTGAGTTTGGAACTTAGTTCCAATCACCTTCTTTAAGCAGGAGACATGAAAAATAGGATGGAGCTTATAATGACTAGGCAAAGCTAACTAATAGGCCACCTTTCCAACACACTTGAGAACTATATAAGGACCATAAAATTTGGTGCTAGTTTCTAACAATGTTCGGCCTTGAGTGAAGTTTGCTTATAAGGTTGCAGTCGAAGAAATACATGGTCTCCTTCAGCAAATTGGCATTTTGAACGACCTTGATCGGCGTGTTTCTTCATGCGATTCTTATCCATGAACAAATTCTCTTTGAGGGTACGTAGAATAGCCTTGCGAAGTGTAAGTGTTTGTTCAATCGCTTGGACCTTCAATACACATGGCATGTAGGGGAGAACGGAAGGTGACTTTTGGCCATAGACTGCTTCAAAATGATTCATGCGAGTAGTTGTATGGTAAGAAATTTTGTACCACCATTCAACTAATGGTAACGAGTGAGCCCATTGTTTTTTCCTTTCATAGGAAAAACACGTCAAATAAGTCTCCAAACACTTGTTGACGTATTCAGTTTGACCATCAATATTCTGGGGATGATAGGTAGTGTTGAGATGCAATTGGGTTCCCTGTAGTCTCAAAATTTCTTGCCAAAAATTGCTCGTGAAAGTGGGATCTCGATCAGAAATAATAGAATGAGGCATGCCATGAATCTTGAAGATACGATCCATGAAAATTTGAGCCACGGTGGATGTGATAAATGGGTGTTGAAGAGCACAGAAATGAGCATACTTGGAAATATGATCCACGACCACCATGATGATTGACTTATTGCCTGATTTAGGTAACCCCACAATAAAATCCATAGAGATGTCCCTCCAAATAGAGGGTGGAATCGGAAGTGGTTGGAGTGTGCCAGGAAGTTTGATGATTTCACCTTTGTTGTGTTGACAAATATCACATTTTGCTACAAAAGTGCAAATGTCCTTTTTCATACCATCCCAAAAAAAAGAACGTTTTACCCGGTCATAGGTTTTGGTAAAACCTAAATGCCTAGCTATAGGAGTAACATGAAGCTAAGAAAGCACTATGGATTTAAGTTGTGATTGTTTACTTAAATACAAATGGCCTTTGTAGCGAAGCTCATCATTCTTCCAAGAGTACCCTGGGGAAACTGGAGAGTTGGCTTGTAATTGTTGGATCAGATGTGAGATTTTAGGATCATGTAGCCATTCTTGGGGCACAAGTTGGAGCTAATATGTTACAATGAAGGAGAGGGAGAAAAGGGACACATAGCTTCGTTCAAAGCTTGAAAAGACTGATCCGTTGTGAGAGTCCAAGTGAAAGAATTCTTTTTAGGGAGAGTAGTGAGAGGGGCCACAATATTCCCATAATTATGAACAAACTTGCGATAATAGCATGTTAAACCAGAAAAACTACGCAAGCTTTTGATAGTCTTGGGGTGAGTCCAATCCTACATTTCTTCAATTTTTTTAGGATCCACCTGGATGTTGGATTACTGAGAGGGGGGGTGAATCAGTCATAGAGAAATTATAATCCTTTTTAAACCAAATAATCCAAGTGTTATATCAATGTAGAATTATCATCCAATAATGAGCAATGAACAAATGAACAATCACACACATACATAGTACACCAGTGTTTTACGTGGAAACCCAAAGTGGGAGAAAACCACAGAATGTTTTTTCTTATATTTCTTGAAGAATTACATTCATTGGAAGCACCAACTTCCTTTGTTTTCCAGCTACAACTGGAAGGAGGCTCCAACCCCCTAGTTTCTCAGGATACAACCTGAGGGAAACTCCAAC
>SNQJ01S0011539.1:51791-70577 GCA_010110895.2 Picea sitchensis
CAGACACATATAGGTATTCAATATTCTCAAGTGTCTTCTAAAATGAGAGAGCCTTGACTCTTATTTATACTCTCCAAGTAGCTTCCTTAAAAACATATTCTAGGTCACTTTGTCCACTTTCCTTATTTTAGGGTTAACCCACTCCTAATTTCTCCATTAAATTTATTATTTAAATAATTTATTTTGTATTCACTTTGAATTATAGTACATTCATCACTTCACTTTATTATTTACCTTCTAAAATCTCTTAAGCCACTTTGACTACTTTGACCTTTTGGGGCTTCTAGATGACATATGAGGGTACTCCAACTTCGTAAGGCCATAACTCTCAAACCGTGAGGAGTTATGTGACGTTCCACATACCACCAAAAATGGAATGAAATTTAATATTCATATAGAATAGTATTACCTTCAAATATATCAAAACTCATACCATTATCCATCAAACAAACTTGGGTCCATTACCCAAACCTGGGTTCTCCAACTTCTCATGGCCATAACTCTCTAGCCATGAGGAGTTATGTGATGTTCCACATACCACTGGAAATGGCATGAAAAGCACTATACATATAGGATAGTTTCACTAAAAAATTCACTAAATTTCATCTCATTATTCCACAAATAATAATGGGTTCTCTAACCATACTTCTAAGATAATTCAATATGCAAAGCATCTTCCCGTGAGGGCTTTCACCATAAGGGGACCACTTTGGAGTTCATCCATTTCTACTTATTATCAACCATGAAAAGAAAATAATGAGTCATCTTTACATCAAATAAAATTGGGTCCATTACCCAAACCTTTGTGCTACCGAGCTTTTTTCAAGGGTTGACATCAATGACAACCATCCTTAATCAACACCGGACACCAGCCTTTCCAACAATATGACCCAAGTACTCTACTTCTGAGGCACATTTAGAGAGTTTGAGGAAAATTTGGTGTTGAGAGAGTAGATGGAGAATTTGATCCACATGGGAAAGATGGGATTTCGAAGTTTTTCTATAGATGAGAATATCATCAAATAAAAATAAGACAAAATGATGGAGAAAAGGATGGAAGACAAGATTCATTAGGCTTTGGAAGGTGGAGGGGGAATTACACAGGCCAAGGGCATGACAAAAAACTCATAGTGACCCTCATGAGTGTGAAAGGAAGTCTTGGATATGTCACCTTCTTGCATATGTATCCGGTGGTATCCAGAACGCATATCAAGTTTAGTGAATTATTGAGCACCACTCAGCTCATCCAAGAGATCATTAATGACATGAATGGGAAAATTGTCCATGATGATGAGTTTATTGAGGGAAAAAAAGTCAAGACACATGTGCCAAGTACCTTCTTTCTTAAATACCATGACCACAGGGGAAGAATAAGGGTTGGTACTAGGGTGGCTAACACCTGCTTGGAGCAATTCATGCACTATTTTCTCAAATTCATTCTTTTGGGAAAAGCAGTGATGATAAGGGTGAACATTGGGAGGAAGACTTCCAGGAACAAGGGGAATGGAATGATCATGAACACTAAAAGAAGGAGGAAGTACCTAAGGGGTGGAAAAAACAACATGATGTTTGGAAAGGATAGCTTGGAGGTCAGGATGCACAAAGGGTGTCTCAACAGGTTGAATAGAATGGAGTTGAGAAATAATACCAGAGTGGCCTTTCTTGAGGATATTTTCCATGCGATGGGAACTAATGATCTCAGGAGAACCAACTGTGAGACCTTGGAATTGATACATTTGTCCCTCCTCTTGGAATTGCATGGTTAATTCCTTAAAATCCATAAGATTGGGACCCAAAGTGCGTAACCATTCAACACCTAGCACAATGTCACAATTGCCCATGTCAAAGGAAAACATATGAGATTTCAGGTGGTAATGTCCAGTTTGAAGATGAAAATTTTCACAACGCCCACCATATTTCATGGACCCACCATTGGCTATCATAATTTGAAAATTATTGACATCACGAATATAGCAATTGGTTTCCTGGGAAATGCGACGATGAATAAAATTGTTGGTGCTACCACTATCAACAAGGATGATGACCTTCATGTGCTTAATATAGCCAATGATCTTGAGGGTTTGTGGGGCAGAGAATCCAGTGAGGGCATGGAAGGAAATAAGTGGGTCAACTTCAGTTGGGTCAATAGGATCCTGGGTAGCATTGGGAAGGGAGGTCTTGTCAACAAGGGGAACTGTCACATCATCTTCAGGAACATCTTCGTAAATGGCCATAAAAAAAAATTGTTCCTTACACTTGTGCCCTAGAAAATATTTTTCATCACAACTATAGAAAATACCCTTCAGTTGGCATTCATCCATTTCAACCCTTGTTAGTTTCTAGACCTTGAGGGGATTGACAAGGGGATTATGATTAGTGGGTTAAGGGAGAGGAACAAAAAACAGTTTTTTGTTCTGGGGAAAAAAAACTGGTTGGGCCTCTTTAGCACGTGTAGTAGCTTCCAACCAAGTCAGAGGGAGGGCCATGAGAACCTGTGATTGGATTTTACCCTTGAGGCCATTGATAAAGCATTCACAAAAGAACACATCTGACATGCCATGTGTTCGAAAGGCCAAATGCTCAAAAGAAGTGATAAAGTCTTCCACTGTGCCTAATTGTTTCAACTTGGTCAAACGACCGAGATAGTGTGTATCAATATCAAAGCAGGCATAGAGCTCTGCAACAAACTGGGTCTAGGCAATATACCCCTGACATGATTTTTTATGCCATTACCACCATTTCCATCGTTCAGGATCTAGATAGAGTACAACATATCGAAGTTTGGCCAACTCGCCAGTAATACCATGCAGAGAAAAATAATGCTCCATTTGAGTGACCCAACTCATAGGATCTGAGCCATCAAATTTATTGACCTCTATGCCGGGAAGACGGGGTTCACGATAAAAGGAGTTGGATTGAAAATGCAGAGACTAAGAGGAATCAGTAGCATCGGGTTGGTCTGATGAGGAAGGACCCATAGGGCGGTTCAACAATTGATTGATAGAAAACTGAAGAGCGGTAAATTGGGTGGTGAATCTGGCTTCAATGGTGTCAAATTTGTGCTCTACTTTTTCAATGCAGGAATTGGTAGAGCCAATCTCAGATTTCATTTGTTAGATGGAGGCATGGGATTGATTGATGGAAGCTTGGAGTTCTTGGTTGCGAGTGGTGGCCATTTGGAAACGGGAAGGGTGGGTAAGGAAAAATGGGTGGGTGGGACCACAAAAAAGGACTTTTAAGTGATAGGTACCACGATGATCAATGCGAGAAGGGAAATATAATGGAATAGGAAGAAAAATAGGGAAACTGGGAAGGGGTCGGGTCCATTGAAATAAAAAGGATTAAAAATGAAGGGTATGACTGTGATCAGGGAGAAAAGGGGAATCCAATGGAATAGGTCCTAAACAAGTGTGTCGGTGGGATCACTACACTTTTTTTTTTACTCCTACGGAGTTATACTCCGGCCTGAAGAATATTGCAGTGATGAAATTCCCAAATTCCTAATAGGAAGAAATGCGTATTAATTTCGCAACCCGAATGCAGAAGACACAATTGCGTGGCAATAGATATTGTTTGTTCTATTTTTTTTTATGTCCCAAGGGTTAGGGTATTCAAGGGTTCTACAGATAAGGGTTTTCCCTGTGCTATATCTCTTTGATATACGTGCGGGGTCCAACAATAGTACTTGGACCAATATCTCAAGGCACCAACTAAGGAGGCTAGACTGTGCCCTTAGCCATACTACCCGACTACCCAAGTACTAGAGAGTATCTTCCCGATTCTTGTTTTCGATGGCACTATAGCAGTTAGGAGGCTGATCGGTTTATCTATGGAGGGCTTCAAGAGATCTAGGTCGATTCGTATACAGGTGTTGTCTGATGTGCTACCAGTCGAAGGGGTACCAACAAGGGTTACAAGGGTGGCCAACAGATGTGCGCTTAATTAGCAATTGTATTTCATGCATGTATGAATCCTCGGCCGCGGGTTTATGCATGTAACGACAAATATTTGTAGCTTTAAGGTACCAGAATAATCTCTACCTTGAAAACAAAAAATCAATCCACAATTTTATGTCGAGGAAGGTGCTCTAATACCACTTGTAGTATTCCAGATATAAAATAGTATGCATAACAGAAATAATTAGCTAGAAATGGAAGAGGAACAATGATATAACCAAAACAATACCACAATAATACCATAATAACACCAGAAAGAGCACTTTGATTACTGAGAGAAATGTTCACTTGCATCTTCGAGGGGCCAACCTCTAGCACAATAGAGCTCTATTACAATAATATCCAAGACAAAACTTCTCATACCCTTTATTCTTATTTATACTAAATCTATCTATCCAAAAGAACAATCTAGAGGAAGATCCTTCTAGAAGAGGAAGCTTCTATTAGGTCTTCTTACATTTGGTGTATTCCACCTTATTGCTAGGCCTTATTAATATTGACTGTTATTACATGGGAACATATTATTCTACCCACTTGAGGGGTTAAGTAGGTTAGGTCCCTAACAGCGTCTAACTTTAGTAAAAACCACATGTGGCTTAAACGGGGTTGGCATATTTTCAAGTCTTGGCTAAATCATTAGGGAATAAAGGAAGAGGTTACTCTGCAGAATAACAATAATATTAAAATTATTATTACCTCTAAATTTAAGGAGAAATTGTGGTGCGATAAAGAATTAGAAGATAAAAGAAAATTAAGATATTATACGGACGTTATCAACCCTAATCTATAAGATCAAAAGTATCTCTATTTTTTTACTAGTGTAAAGAAGAAAATCCACATAGCTAAAATAAGAACAAACTCTCACCAGCTCCATAGTGTAATGGGGCATTCAACAATTCCTAAAATTTCGTCGACCAAAATAATTTGTCATCTTTGTGACACTACAAGGGTTGTAGATGAAAAATATTTTCTCTTAGAATGGCATGCATACACCATATTAGATCTCAATTTCAAAATATTTGTTACAAGACTGACCTTCCTAATCTTTTAACTCATCAAAACTATGGTGATTATGAACTATTCTCTTAAAGTTTTTCGAGCACATAAATAAAATTCTAAAGAACACCAAGTAATTAATTTCCTTTGTTAAGGTCTGATAGACCAAATTTGGTCTCAGAGGATGTTAACCATCATCATCATCATTAAAGTTATTTTTTATTTTTTATTTGTTAAAATTTTAAAAATAAAATTAATTAATCAGCTTATTTTAATATTTTGTTTTTATAATAAAGAAGATCGGAGAAAATGGTTTTTTTTATTTCTATAATATTGATGAGATAATGAGTTATAAAATTCAATAATGAAATAAATATTTTGAAATTAAGATTTTGTTTTTAACAGAAACGGTTAATATTGTGTTTATAAAAGCTCTACAACCTCGTCAGAAAGAAGTACATAGAAAAAAGATCCCAAGTATAATGCTAGGACTTATCGTACCGGATTCAAAAGTCACTAGCCTATATTTCCAGTTATCCAAAAGTACTRCATTCCATAAATMCTTACATGAATAAATTCGGACAAATTGTTGGCCTAATAATTGACAAAAGAAACACATGATTATATTTGATTTCGAGATCAATTTCTGGTCACCATTGGTTGTAATACGGATAATGTATTTTTCTTCTTCCTGACTACCGTCCAAACTTATTTGACGGGTGGTGATGATTTTGTTGATCCAACTATCCCCATATTTTATTGATCTTTAGGACTTGATTTCTTTGTTGTTGTAAATGATGTTTCGTCTTTATTAACCTCATCTACCCAACTTGAAAGAGGTGGGAGTTGGGGAGAATATTTCTTTCTATTCTCGTATCAAGAGTATTTGAATCCTTAATGCCTTATATTCCTAGATCAAGAGAATTTGAAGACTTACTATTCGATTGAGGGACGTGATCTGAATGATTCGAAGGTATCTCTTAAGAAGACATGCCTTTGGAATGGGGAATCAGATCTACACATGTGGAAGAATCATGGCTCAAAGAATCTAGGTCTGGAGAATATTTTCGATTATTTTTATAATTAGTTGATGATCTTCATTGGAGCCATCCCACCAAGTTGATTTACGTTGTTGTTTCCAAACCTTCTTATTTCCCTTAGTGCATTGAGTTGTTATGTGCCCTATTTTAAAACAATCCCTACATCACAGGGAGATTCTTTCATAGTTCATCTTTTGGGTCCAAGAGTAGTTTTTGTAGGCAAAATAATTTATGTTGGAAACCCTTTACTAAAAATCCATTTCAATAGAAATTATGGCATATGAGGTGATGCTATGAATTATAGTTTAATTACTTGCAAAATGAAACTTCCCTAATGCTGATCCAATATATTTAAGAGAAGTTTCACCCTAGAAATGCAAGGGTAGATTCAAAAGTATGGGCCAAAATGGAGAAGAAGAGAGAACAAAATTCAAAGGATTGAAGTAAGGAGTCCAAGGCATAATACACAAACCTGAGTTTCCCCAAAACCAGGGGCAAGAGTCAAGAATCAGATTCTTATATTCTACAATATCAAACTCGGCAATGTAGAAACCCTTCAGACATGGGTGAATAAACAAATCTTCCTTAATCATAGGTTTCTAATGGGACGAGATCCAACCATTGAGATCCATAAGGCATGGACAAAGCCCATTGAACCAACAGATTAAATCATTTTCCCAAAAATAGTATTCTTCATCTTCAACTTCTTGATCCATGAGAAGATAAATCATTGGGGCTTCTTGAACTGAAAATAGAGAAGAGGGGGAACAATGGTCTGAGCTCTGATATTTAACAACCTCACTGAACGAAATTGAGGTTCCCTTTCCTCTATCATTTTTTCTTCCCTTTTCTTCGTGTTTAACGCATTACCTGATG
This sequence comes from Picea sitchensis, assembly GCA_010110895.2. Taxonomy (NCBI): domain Eukaryota; kingdom Viridiplantae; phylum Streptophyta; class Pinopsida; order Pinales; family Pinaceae; genus Picea; species Picea sitchensis. The sequence goes on from SNQJ01S0011539.1 coordinate 58,660, forward strand.
TCTCACTTGTGATTTTTCCTCACATTTCCTCACTAAGGATAACACCAACAACATCATCAAATTTTAGAGTGTTTGAACTAGAGGCAGAGTTACTTACAACCATGACCAAGCCGTTCCAACTTTCTAGAAATGAGCACAAGATTAGAATATCCATGACCTCATCATCAAATTCCACTTTTGCAAAACTTAATTGATTAGTAACCGTATTAAATTTGTTTAAATGATCTGCAACAGACCCACCTTTTGACATCTTCATATTAAATAATTCTCGCAATGCACTCCACCTTTTTGACATCTTCATTAAATAATATCTTCAGAAATAATTATTGAACAATTCCAGGGTTTTTCTTATACGCTTAGACAATGCCCATCATCTCCTTTCATTGTATTTTTTCTTTTCAAATATTGGAAAGCCAATCGACGCTAATAATCTCAAATGTGACGTTCTCGATGCCTTCCTTATAAGAACCTCCCATTCTTCATCCTTCATGGTCGCTGATTCTATTTGTTATTCCACCCAATGGTAGGAATAGATCCTTTGATATAAATAATCTTCCATCTTCATCTTCATAACTGTAGTTTTGGTCGTTAAACTTCTCGACCCTAAATCCTTTCCATCTTCTGCTCATTTCTCCCAATCAAACCAGAACCCTTCTTTTTCCTTATGAGTTACATTTCATTCTGATACTTGTTGTTAGAAAAAAATGATCGTAGAGAAATAAAATAAAAATAAAATGCGTAAATAAACAAAAGATACAAATTACAATAGAGACACTCTGATATATGTGGTTCACCCAAGGTGGGTTGCGTCAACTGTAGAGATTGTCGTCCTTCCTTTTTATTATCCAAACAAATGAAGGGATACAACCTATAGCACACACGTTGTAATCCTCCCTCTGTGCTTTCTCTTCATAGTTCCTCCTCTCTCTCATAATACAATATATGTGATAATACACAAATGCTAATACACAATTCCTCCTCATAAGAGAGGGTTTCCTTCTAGGGGAAAAAACCTTTAAAATTAACTTCTATTGTTAGATCTCATGACCTTATAATGAACGGTCCATATTGACTACAAATTACAATATTTTACAAGGGATTTTTCCCAAAAATTTTGCACTTCAAGAGCTTCCCCTGACCTCTCCGTGGGGGTTACAAAATTGTCTCACACCAACCCCCATAGAAATGTTTTTGTGGGTGGGAAATCCCCCACACACCCCCCGTTAGGGAATGGGGTCCAAGCACGGCTGAAAAAATCCTATGAATCAACAAGATAATCAAGCTCCACAACCAGGGTTTTCCATACCGTAAAACTAACTCCCTCTAGATGAAACACTAGAGGACAGAGGGGGATTCTCCATAATAAAAGAATTCATAGTGATCGGCATGGAGGAAGAGGGAATGATGGACGAAATATAGGAAGTAAATTGACCACCCATTTGAGCACTCCATCCTGGAGCACTAAAGCTAGGATTAGGCCCGAAGGAAGGAGGATTCCAACCTCCAACCGTAGGAGTCACTTGGGGAATATGAACTCCACTAAACGATAAAGGAACATAAGGAGGTGTTGTGCCCCTAGACCCAAAACTAGGATTCATATTCGTCGTCGAAAAGGAGGATGAGAAGTGTGACATCATGTCAGGCATACCAAAAGAAAAATGATTAGAGGCCGGAGGTATTGACTGAGCATCTTGATTTGGCATACCATCTAGGAATACAAAAGGATTCATCCCCATGGGCTGAGAATAGATCACGGGTTGGGAAACACTAGATGAGGGAGCCTCCGACATCCACGCCATTGAGGATAAGGGAGTCGAGGGGACCCCACTAATCATAGAGGATAGGGGAGTAGAGGGGATTCTCGAGACGTTCATATCTAACTCATTACTCATGGTAGGATGATCATGAGCCTTGGAGGTGGAGATATATGCACCACGCTTATTAACTCTACGCCTTTTAGAAGGTGGCTTTGATAAAGGATCAACATGCGGTGGTAACTTCAAAAGATGAAGAGACCAGCGAGGAGGTTGGTCTTGCTCCACGATGAATTAGAACTCAAGATACAATACACATTCCTAAGGAAAACTAATAAGCAAATAGAACATTCCTAAATAAAGCAAAAGGACAATGCACAAAAATGGGATATGATGGCTAAAAGGGACCTCCTGAACTAAAGTAGGTATGCCTCACCCAAGAGGGGCATGAGACTCCGCAACAATAGAGTGGAGGTGTCAGAATTAATTAGAAGAACCCTTGTAGGCTTCACAGGCTAGTCATTCAGACCCCTTTGGAGGGGAAAACCTCCATAAAGTCTATGTGTTATCTGACCCTTATATGACACAGGGTACCTGCAGAATAACCCCTGTAAGTAACCTATGTGGTTATCTATGTCAATCAACTAAAGTCACCATGATATAACCAATGCTCAGGCGATCAGTCACAAGTTCGTTCCACCGTATGGGCAGGGTAACAAATCCTGAAATCTCAAAAGCACCACTTCTCATGGAGGTAAAGGCACTAGAAAGATCCCCAAATACGAATAGAACCCTAGAAATATCTCTGATGCTAGGAAGTTATTAGAGGGTTATCTTTGCAACCAACTTCGTGCGACCTCATGCTTAACTCTAGTGTGAGCGGAGCCTCCTGAGCACACCAATTATACAATGGGATTCACCACTCCCTGGTCAGACACATTCGTTCAGTTTTATAGCCTTGGAAAATTTTACTCACAAAATCATATTCCAAGGCCTTAGGTCCTATACTTGTTTGTGTACCCTGAAAAATAAAATTGTTTCTAATCAACTTTAATTATTCAGCATTAATTTTAATGGATTTTTCTTACTCAATAGGTGTGATCGTGAAACTGATGGTACTACGACTCAACATATATAAAAAAAAACAAATATGAAAACACTGCTAAGTACTAGTCTTGAATTTCAAAGAGATGGTATGCTTCTAAATGTTTTTTCCACAATGTAATCTCTACAATTTCAATGAAGTGCAATATTTATGAATGTATCAAAATCAATGTGAAGTAACCAAAAGTGCAAATGCCATAAGTAAAATGCAATTAAGAAAATATTTTTGTATTTTTGATATAATGAAAAGAAAATGCATTGATTGAATAACAACCTCACAGGAAGGCCCTACTAAAAGAAAAAAGAGACAAGCCAAGCAAGATACCAAGAAGAAACTACTCAGACCAGTATGCAAAGTCAACAAATGAGAAAGATGACAAGAAAGGAGTTATCCTAAAAAATTCAGCAATAAAAAGGCTTCCTATCACTCTGTAGGCACTGAACAGTCAGAATAGGGACCCAAGAAGACTCAGCAACTAGTAAAACTCACCTAGAAAACACCAAACTCATCCAAAAAGACTTAATAGATTATGTACGTGATTGTTCAGGGAACAAACACGTATATACGCTCCCTAAAGACATCCAGTTCACGTATGTACGTGGTTGTCAAGGGAAAACACGTGTATGCCAAAAAAGACACTGTCAGGGAAAGGTTTAAGCCAAGAAACTCAAATGCAAGGAAAAATACAGGTTGTCAAGTAACAGGCGACACAGAAACTCAGGAAAATAGGGAGAAAATCAAGGAGAAAAACACTCGATACCCCCAAAAAGGAGATCTCCCTAGCGGAGTCACCAATTATGTTACGAGGAAAATCTCTCTATGGCTAGGGGAAAACCACAACAGACAGAACGACACCTAGAAATCAACTCTTATCTCAAGTATGTTATATAAATGAAATGCTAACAAGAGAAGGCTAGAAGGCTACCTTGTCTAGATGTTCGAAGAAGACCATCATTGAGCACATGACCCAAAGCTTATACCTGCAACTTGTCCCCAACAACCAAGATACGCAAGCATGTGGTGATGATATATAATGTTAGAATATAAATTAGCATAATCCATTAACATACATGAAAAATACACCCATAGAAAGTAATTCAAATATTTTCAAGATATCAATTGGACGAGAAAACAATATTTCTATTAATGTAATCAACAGAAGTACATAGGTGACAAACTTATGTAACGACACATATCAGAACTGAGAAACTAAGTCCCTCCAGTTGGGCCTCCGCCACTTCAATCCTATGCAAAGGAAAGATCACATGTAGGAGTCAATGAATTTATCCATTACAAAGTAGGAAGATCTTGGGGGCTGAACACAAGAAGTTCATACTTTCAAGGACAAAGGGATGCAGACTCAATATGATGTGAAATTTCTCCAGAGTGTCTTTGCTCTCAATGTTGAATTGTTGATTTTCCAAGGCTTGGATATGACTCAATTTATAGCCTCCAAATGGAGTTGAAGGGTCAAATCAAAGCATTTTCAGTATATGGAAGTTCAAGGATCATGGATCACGTGACATGGAATGGAAACCTGACATATTTTTTAATTTTTTAGCACCAAACCTGATGTACACGGGTTGTAGTGGATCTACCTGCATATATGCAAGTTGTCAACTGGTAGGTCACGTATGTGTGCAAAAATATGTATTTTTAGCTTTGGAGTGAACAAAAAGGGGACTTCAAGTCTGCAGATGGAAATGGAAGGTCATCCAAGCAAGATGCATGGAGTGAGGCAAAATTTGCTATAACACTTTTCTTTTCTTTGTTGTATTACCTAATTACTTGTATGCTTTATTTCCTATTTTTCTATATTAACCTTCTCAATTTTAACTTCATAATCTTATTAATCTTATCTCAAAATTTGAACCAATGTTAACTCACTTCCTTCTTCTTCTTCTTGTTTTTGCCTTTTTTTTTTTACAAACAAAAAAAGAAGAATTTCATTAATAAAAGTGAAATTACAATCTTCAAATGCTTAGTAGCATTTCTTGATTCCACCAAAAGAAGTTATATCTCCAAGAGTCTCCCAAAAAAAATTGTATTCCCCCAAAAGAAGTAAACATTTTTCCATCATGTATATCCCTTATACATAAATATCCTCTCAAAAAAAGAAAGAAAAAAATGTATAGCCCTCATACATAGATATCCTCTCTGGAAAAGAAAGAAAGCAAAATAAAAAATAAAAAAATCACATCCCTTCAAGTCACTCATTCTCATTAAAAAAATACAAACATAAAGTCCCATTTATACATCAAAAAGAGCACTAAAGTCTCAAAGTATCATATCACCAATATATACCAATATATAATTAGGACATCTCTCAATACATTTTAATGAAAAGGTAGATGAAAGTATATGTAATTTTCTCTCAACTTCCTTGCAAATATGCCATTGACATGGGTTCAAAAAAAGACCCACTTTCGATAAAGCATTAGTCAATTTGTTCTCTCTTTTTTTTGAAAACATGATGAAAAGAAATTGTATTAAATACAAATTTGGAATTTTGTATTTCATTAAATATTAGTCTCAACATAAAAAAAAATAAACTCTCTGAATATTTACCCATGATTTATAGATGGTAAGTGGGGTAAACCGCCAACCCTAATTGTGGGGTCTTGTCCTAGGGAAATCAAGAGAATCGAACATGTGACCAACAACAAACATGATAAACTCACATCTGACTCTAGGCCAATTAAACTAACCATCGAAACTATTCATTCAATATTTATTCAAATAAATATATTTATATACAAATATAAATATAAAAACAAATTTACCTAAATTAAAATTGAAACATAATTTAATTTTTTTACAATTTTATAAAATCAATATATTATTACTATTTTTTAATATTAATTTCAAAATACTATTAAAAAACACACTACATCTTAAATATCATATTGTACCAATGCACAAAGACAAATTTCTTTTAAAATGATGACCTCTTCAAATCTTCCTTTGAACTTAAATTCTAATACCATGAAGGAAAGAAAGAATTTAACATATAAAACTAAGAATCTAAACCAAAAATAAGAATAACTAATCTCACTCTTTGAAAAAATCCATAAGGGATATTTATAAACATTAACTAATCCCACTCCTTAAAAAAAAAAATCCATAAGGAATATTTATAAACATTAACTAATCCCACTCCTCGAAAAAAATCCGTAAGGAATATTTATAAACATTAACTAATCCGACTCCTTGAAAAAATCAATAAGGAATATTTATAACAATGTTTATGCCACACATATCCTCATATCCTTCTTGGTTTCAACCCTCCATGCAATCATTTCCTAATGATGGCTTCCATTTTCCTCGTACTTGTTGTATAGAGAAGATGAATAACTTATGAAAAAACAAAGGAGGAGGTGAGGCAATGGGTGGCTTTTCAGTTACATCAATACTAGTCAACTTTCACAATCATGGATCATACAGTGATCAAAGTTTTTTATGGTAAAAAAAAATATTTATATATATTAAAATAATATTTTTAAAATTATAAATATATTTTTTTTTTTTAATAATTTTTAGAGAAAGTATTTTTTCTCATTTTGAGGATGGTATTAAGGTAGGTGACAAATAACTTTGCTGAAGCTTATTCATTTTGGTGTAGACTTAATATTGGCAAAAATCAAGGAATTGGGACCCTGATGGTATTTGGGGTCTCCTTAATCATTCGGGCTATAATTTTTCAAGCAAATCCCAAACGGCATCAACTCCAAGTGTTAATATCACAAATCAAGCAAGTTATTTGTCAATTCGAAAAGGTCTCCCTATATCATATCAGGAGGAATTTGAATAATGAAGCAGATGCATGGGCCAAATTGGCATCCACGTTACATGTGAGATGCATTTTTCTAAATGGGGAACTCCATTATGCCACTATCCCCTAGATATTTAATGTTTGGGATTTCATTTAATGCCAAAATGACAAAGTGCATTTTCAAACTACAATCTGCATGGCCACAACCCTGATGGTTACGTATGCAGAGCGAGTGGCGGAGGGACGATAGACACAAGCGAGTCTGCTCACATTTAATTGTGGAGATCTCACGCAGGGGAGATCAATTCATTGTTATGGGGAGGAGCGAAGAATATGGGACAATTTGAGGAACGAAATTGCCCTAGTTCTATAGTATTGGGGATTAGTTGTGCATAGAGGTAATTTCAAGTCGATTGAAGGTTGGCAGTGTCTTTGTGGCTCGACAATGGCGAAGATCTTCTGGGTTTGTTGTGGCAGAGTTTGGATTGATGAGGAAGATCCTAGAATACCTTCTGTATGTTTTAATGGTTGATTCTGTCAAGGGGAGGAATGTTCTAGTTTGGAAATTGTTAGCAGAGTTTTTGTGCCTGTGAAGTGGTCGTAGAGCTAGGGGAAATTGGGGTGCTCCTCCAGGTCTAGGCTTCAAACTTGGGATAAGCAAGCCTAGGGTTCGTCTTTCTCTATGGTCGGGGCAAGTGGCAGGGGTAGCAATGGCAAGTGAGGGCATTGGGGATTTTAAGTGAATTATGTGTAGGCATGAGGAAATTGCATGGGCTAGCAGCAACACAATTTTGGTTATTACTTCCAAGGTTGCAAAACTAGAGCAGGTCAGCGTTTCACACAATGCCAATATTTCCAACATTCTTCTCAGTTAAAAAGGTCGAATTGATTTGCTAGCGGCAGAATGTGGGAGGCTCCAAGCATTAGTGTTAGTGGACAAGCTCTCACTAGCCTCAAACAACAATGGCACTTAGAGTTCAATCCATGGTAGAAGTGCAGAGGCCAAAATTGTGTTTTAGAACCAGGTACTTATGAACATTGAAGGCAAAGGCAACCAACACTATAACGAGAAGCGAAAAGACCAAATCAATGTGCAATAAAACACTAGTATGAATGTTTTTTCATATCATATATATCTTATGTTAATTTTTTAAGTAAGCTACTTGTATATTATGTTTTAAAGAAATCCCTTAAAGAAACTTTGTAATTGTTATTGTCTTGGCACAACAAAGTTTTTTATATACAAAGTTTTTTATATATAATGAAAATATCCAATTCTCGTATTTTTTTTAATTATATTAAAAATTTAATTTAAATATTTTTATAAATTTTAATTCATTTAATCAATATTTTAACCAATAAAAGATCGATGATTTTAAAACTAAAATTTCATCATTATGCTTGGTTTTTTTTATTGATCATGATGACACTTCTAAACTTATTTAATAAGAAAACTAAATTGTACTATGCTTTATGCTTTGATGAACATCACTACTTTCATTAAACTAACCAATACAATTGTTAAAAAATAAAAGGAACTTTCAAAGTATAATATGCCATTACATTACATTTTGAGACATATTCACCTCAATGTAACTCACCTCCTAAAATATTATTAAAATGGAGTATTTAAGTCACTTGTATGCTCGTTAAGATTTTAGCAAATTTTAGTATGACATTTAAATAAGTTTGAGTATGTAAGCCACTTGTATGCTTGTTAAGATATTTTTAAACTCTACTATGACCTTTAAATAAGATATTTTTAAACTCTAGTATGACCTTTAAATAAGTTTATTAAAAGTATTGAACTTGAATATAAAATTCTTTAAAAAATCTAAAATATCTCAACTCATCATTTCAATATAATTTTAATATATTGGTTTATCCTATAGTGGGTTCATATTTTATTCTTTCTTTTCCCCCAATGGAGAACGCTTCTACTTAGGTTGAACTTTTAGTATATTTCATTGATCTCATATAAATATATCCTCCCCATACTTCTCCATTGTCCTTTTATTAAAAAGGACTTTTGGTTTAATTTTTTTAATATTTAAAAAAATCAATATACTAGTTAAGATTTGTAAAAACATTAATATATCTATGATGTGGGACCTTTAAATAGGTTTATAAAAGTACTAACTTGAATTTAAAATTCTTTAAAAGATCTCAGATAGAATTTTAATATACACCATTTTCATATATTCTAAAACATAATTTTAAATATTTCATTATTTCAAATATAATTTTAATATACACTATTTTCATATATTCTAAAATATCTCATCTCATCATTTCAATACACCATTTTCATATGTTATTATATTGTTTTATCATATAGTGGGTTCATATTTTATTCTTGTTTTTCCTATATGGAGAACGCTTCTACAATGTTGTTTTATAAAAAAATAAAAAATAAACATTTAGGTTGAACTTTTAGTTTAGTTCATTGATCTTATAAATATATGCTTATGCTTCTACATTGTGCTTCTATTAAAAAGGACTTTTGATTGAACTTTTAGTTTTGATAAGAGGGTGTTAAACCAATATAAAACAAAAATAGATTCCTACAATGTGCTTGCAAATTTGGTTTATTTTATTATGGAGACTTTAAACTAGTTTAAGTTTAACATACAATTTTGTTTTTTTGGTTTTAATATTATTTATAAATCGAAAATACATAGACCTATACAAATAGATGGGTTATGATGGATAATTTTTTTTAAATGTTATTCTAATATAATATTAAATTATATTAAATAAGTGTTTATATGTTTTTTAATCTTGAGGTTTGATAAAGTAATTCCTTACTTTTCTTTTCTTGAGGTTTGATAAAGTAAATTTGGTATCATATTATTCCCATCAATAACAAGGCAAAAAGAATGTAGTCTCCATAAAATACTTTCTCCGTCTTATATTTAAACGAGGATAATAGCTACAAAGCACATATCTTCCTTTAGGAGTATGTTTATGTTTTGCCTAATTAGGCTACGAATAAAAAATAAAAAACTGTATAAAATTTGTTCCACAACTTAGTATAAAATTTGTTCCACAACTTAGTTTAATAGAAATCAATAATTATGAACACACATGATTCCTCAAATAGAATTCTAAGATGTTGGTTATATCAAGTCCAAGTTACAAATAATACAAGTATAATTCAAAAGTTTTAAAAGAAAATTTTAAGTAAATAAACATTTTTTTTTATTTTTTAAACATAAATGGTTGTTATTTCTATTAAAGAAATTGTTGCAATCATGCTAGTCAACAGTCTAATACATCAAAATTTCATATCCTTCTAGGAATAGAGGAGGCTTGATAGCCCCAATTCAAAATTTTCTAGTCTAGCCTATCAAATACTTAGAAGAGCTACATTCCACAATTTCTTGCATGAGTATATTCACACAAATTGCTTGCATAACAAGAGACAAAAACAATACATGATTATACTAGGCCCGACTTCTTGTCACCATTAGTTGGGGTGCTAATGTATATTTCTTCTTATTTCCTACTACCGTCCAAACTTCTTTTTCATTTATTGGAGTCCTTGTTATTCTTGTCAGTCCTAAATTGTCTTGATCGGGAGGTTCTGCTTTTTCCAGTGCCTTAGCTTCTTCATCTTGGTCTTCCCAACTTGTAGTTGATCATGAACTTATTTGGCTCTATGTTCCCTACTCCAAGGTAAGAGTGACCATTTCTTGTTGTATTTCTTGAGATATTGGTTTCAATTGGTTCGAAGGATCTTCTTGTGATGGTGTTCCAGTGGATTGCAAGATCAACTGATGATCTTCCTGAGACTCAACCCAACAAGTTGATTTAGGATGTTTCTTTCTATTCTTCCTAGGCCCTTTGGGGAATTTCAATGTAATATGTAATGTTTCAAAACAAGATCTACATCAAAGAGAGACTCTCTCATAATCCAACTTCTAAGACTAGGAATAGTTTTTTTCTTATCAAGTCCATTTCTGCTAGAAATACTTTATTAAAGTCCATTTTCCACGTGTATTCGAGCATAAGTTGATATGTTTGTATTTCAATTTCACAGCTTGCAAAATGGAACTTTCCTAGAGATAAACCAATGGATTGAAGAGAGGGTAAACCCCAAAAATGCAAGGGCATATTTGGGAGTCTCACCCAAACAAGAGGTGATGAAAGAATATTAGTCAAAGGATTGAAAGAAGGAGACTGGGGCTTCATGCATAAACTTGAGTTTCCCAAAAACTGCAGGCCTGAATTAGGAATCAAATCCCTCTCTTTTTCATTATCAAACTCAACAATGAAAAAAACCTTTACACAGGGGGTAGATGAAGGCCCCTTCTTTAATCATTAATTTCTAAGAGTTTGAAATCCTGTAATGAAGATCAACTAACTAAGGTCAAAACTCATTAAAGAAACAAACCAAACCATTAGATCTGGAAAAAAAAATCCTCTTCACCTACATCTGGCCCCATAAGAATGGTTAAAGTTGGGGCTTCCAAAACCATAAAACAACTTGAAGGAGGAGGGCGGGAAAATGGATCTTTCTAGGTTACATCCTTATAAGATAGTCCACCTCAAATACCTAAAATTCCATTTAAGAGGATGCCCCTAAACGATGCACCAGAGGGCCCATTCGTGGTAGTTTTGTGGATCCCATTAATAGAAAAAATAAAATCATAACCCATTGGCACCATTGTAGAGCTCAAAGAAGATGGATGAAACTCGAAAAAATAGGAGGAAACTCTATGTGCGGCTAGGGTTAAACCCTAGATGTAGTCGTCTTACACAGGAGAGGCATCGTAGAGAAGGGTGTTTGTTATGTAGTTATGGAGATACAAAATTATAAAGAATTATATGTAAATAAACAAGTTAATAATATATAAAAACATTAAAAATGATGCTTAGGAATAATAGTATTCTTAAGGGATTATTTTGACTAATGAATCTCTTTAAGCACAATAATAAAGCATGTTTCTTTTAAAATTCAACCATTAATAATATTGTAATACATGTAAACAAAACATATTTATTGTAAAACGAGAATTGTGTTATATATCAAGAAAAATAAAGATGTCAAATATAGGTGGCCATGATCATAGAGAGTTAATGAATTGAAAATGATATACACATTGTAAAGAGAACATTGATCAGACACGCTATTGTCCTTCTCATGTTTACAGAAAGATAGTGAATCAAAAATTATGAAAACATTATAAAACTAATATGTAAATTTATCTTCTTTTTTCTAAGTAAATAACTTCTATATTAATATGTACATCATTTATAGCATAGTTTAAACTGTTTAAATTCC
>SNQJ01S0011539.1:79778-115263 GCA_010110895.2 Picea sitchensis
AGGCTTATTATCTGAATTTCTCTCTTTTTCAAGGCGTTGAGTACTTATTCTAAGGTTTTTCTATGCTATATTGATATTTGGTTCTTAACACAGAGAGACCATGACATCCTCTTGAGATCAAAAACACAAAAAATATACATGCTCCAGTGAGGAAATCAAGCCTCATATTGCAATATAGGTCTTAGAGTCTGGAAGTTATGAGTACCACAGAGTTTAACATTACTACTACTAGTTCTGATAACATATAAAACTAGATATGAAAAAGAGAAACAAAGACTGAATATCCTGAAACCACTAGACATGAGGAACCTGGGAAGGTGATGGACCTAATCCCTCTCTGCTCTTGGTTGCAACTGAAGACTCAACACCTACCAGACCCCCAACAAGATCATGGAAATGCATCCATGTCAATGAACTATCCATGTCACCACCTCCAAAAATAAGCATTTTGAGATTCCAGTAATTCCATTCTGCTCTTGAGTTGATGGAAGTCCTCATCTTTCAACAACATGCCCAGGGCCACCATACTTTTGGTGTTCCAATACAATTCCAAAGTGTGATAGAATTATGAATTCCTCATCTTGGTGCAACCAAGATCAGGAATCAGTCCTCCAACCTTTTGTTCCACCTCATCATCCTCCTTGAATTCTTGCACCAGATGGACCTCATCTTCCAAAGATGGCATTGAGGCCTTATCCTCATTTGGAAAAAAATCCTCGTAAAATTCAGCAGCATCCATCGTTGTCTTAGCAACTTAAAACGACCCCACATAGGAGGTGTGAGTATTATGTCCTTGGGGCACCATGACCAGAGAGACCAAAACAATTAAAAAAACAAGCAAACTATCTAAGAAACCACAACAATGCTAGACATACCAGAGCCGAACAGTGTTCAGAGTATGACATTGGTTATTTATCTCTTTAGAGTCTAGAAGGATACCCGCTATTGGTCATAACCAACTTTCATATTTCATTTGGTCCATGACTATTAGCATAATGTGGGATCATGGGCACATCCAGAGTATCATGTCGAATATCACCCTCGGTGGTCGATCCAACATTGCCATGATCATTTTTGTTGTCGTATCTTTTCCCAGGTACATAATTTGCATCATCTGCTTCATGAGAGATGAACTGGCTACCAAGCCCAGCCTCCCATCACTCCCCTTCATCAATGTTGTTGGTCTAGCAAACTTGTGAAGGTACATCCTCTCGTAGCTTCGTAGAGGGTCGAGTGACAAACAAAGGGACAAGTGTATTGTCATGCAGGGCAGGTGAAGCCACCAAAGGTCTTGAGCCAAGCACAAATGCTTCCACACCAATGACATTGATAAGAGGACATGTGAACACCCAATCCGGGGATATGTAAATTTAACTTATATTTGTAAAGTGCTTATAATTTTTTCATCTTATTTTCTTGGCTTTATTTAACATAAAATTAAAGAAAAATAAATATTTGTAGTTACATTCCTATTTAAAGCTTTCACACAATCTCCTTTGACACCATGCAAGAAAGCATACCATGCCATTGTAACTATGTTGATCTACAACCTAAGTAATCACACAATTTCCTTTGACACCATGCAAGAAAGAACACCGTGCCATTGTAACTATGTTTATCTCCAACCTAAGTAACTTATATCTCCAACCTAAGTAATGAATCAATGACAATTGATGCAATGCGTTGTCACACACAATAAACTATGATCACCTGAAAGGAGGTTCATTGGCATGTACAACACATGGATGCATGTGGCACTGGTATATCCATAACCATTGTGAACTATCTACTTAAACAATATCATAAAACAAATAAAATAATTTTTTGATCCATTAAATCAAGGTATGTTTATATGGTTTGCAAAATCAGATAATAAATAATGTTGGGAAAGCAACCACAAGTGTTTTATAATGACTTTGTTCCCCTTAATTCATGACTCATTCACTCATATGGTCCCTTGTTTTCCATCAAAGAGGTTGTTGCATGGTTATATTTCTTCTATGTTGACTTATTTGTTCAAGACATACTTATTCTAACAAAAGGAACATGTGATCTTGATGATATATTTTACAAGACATTTTTTATGGCAAGTACTTGTTCATGTAGTAAATAGTAGGTATAAATATTAAATTAAATTGTTATTCCATAAGTAGTAAAGAATTATGAGGGTGAAAAATAGCAGGTGCGTGTTCATTTAGTCGTAGATTTGCAATGAATGATAAACAACCTTCAAACACAACAAATATAAAATTCTACATCATATTTATAAAATTCTATTTCAATGAATACATGAGATAGATTTTTGGGATTGGTTTGAAGTCTAGATACCTTGGAAAATGCCAAACATGTATGGAGATTCAAATTATTATGTTATTTTTTTCTAGAAAATAACAATTTTATCTCCATTTTCTCATTTTACTTTTACTGAGTGGTCAACATTCCTTTTTTCATTGTGTCTCTCCAGTGGTCAGGTTACGAGGTTTTGAAGAGTTAGCATGGCCCTGGGATCACCCTTTCCCTGTGTGCACAACCTCCCACAGAGCACTTTCTTAAGTATTTCCAGGTGCCTAACACTACCTTGCATCTGTTTAAAATTGAATAAATGAAAGAAATGACCAAAGTTCTGTTGTTCTTTAAAATTGAAGAAATGAAAGAAACAAAGAGGGTTTTATTATTGTATTAATTCATATTTTATTGGATATATGATGTGCATATTTTTATTTCCATAAAAAATTTACATGGATTTATTTCTCACTTAATTGTTATTCTAACTAGAATCAACATTGGTAAAAGGCAAGTAATAAAAAAGTTACATTAGGTAGCCGAGCAATCAACTTACCTGGAATCAATGCTTGACCATTGGATTGGAAATTTGGATTGATGCTTGAAGGTTGGATTAAAGTATAATCAATGTGGATTGTTGGGCTATTGTAATATAGGTACAAGCTTACCAATGAACAAAACAAAACTAGGAAAAAAAAATTAATAGTGAGTCAAGTCCCTTTGGTTCAATGTAGTATACCTAGGGGGGTAATATGGGGTACCTCGTCAAGTACTAAATCGAATGATGACAACGAAATATCATGTGAATTTACAAATCTCGTGATATTTGTAAAGAAATAAATGTTTCAATATGTGGATCCTCCATTTGCATATATGTATTTATTATGATAAATCTCTACGGATTTACAAATCTTATGAGATTTGTACAAAAACAAAGGTTTCAATTTGTGGATCTTCCATTTGCATATATGTTTTTATTATGACAAATATCCTATTCAATATCATTAATAAAATAGTTTTGCTAACTCTAGGTGGCAATCATAGTTTTTTTTTTTTCTTCTTTTTTTTAATTGTTTTTTAATCTAACAATTTCCCATCCAAGCAAGGGTATATTGCCACTTCATTATTTTTAACCAATCACAAAATAGAATTAAAAAATATCAAATATTCAAAAAAATAATTTATATTTTCAAAATATTAAATTTACTACACAAATATCACAAAAATATTTTAAAATTTTATATTCATAAATATTAAGTGAATTTGGTTTGACCATGAACCAATTGCTATATTCCTTATGAGGCAAGGAATGATAAAAAAAAATAAGGAAACCTTGTGTTCTCATGAATATGCCTCCATGTTCCCTGGATGGGGTGACACCTGCCAATCATGTGCTACCTGACACTGATGTGACAAATGCAGTTAAGGCCCCTCATCGCCAACCTCCCCCTCATTCCTTTCACCATGCTTAGCATTCAATTTGTGAGGGAGATAGTGTGTCGGGACAGCCGGGGACAATTAATGGTGCACATTTTGCACTAGTTATGGATCTCTGGAGCAGGTACGAGACAGTTGGGCGACATCAACTTAGTCTTCATGGTGCCTCTCCCTGTCATCTCAATGGTTTTCTTGAAGGTAAGCACTCACTATGGCTATTTGATCCTGCAATTGCACTTGGATTTTCATCCCCCGCTTGAAATCTCTTTCCACTGGCGTCGAGCACTTGCCTCTGTCGATTTCCCCTCCCCTTTCATGCCTGCACATAACCTCTTTCTCATTGTCTCTCTATGTGTGTTTACGCCATGCCATGAGAAAGGGCAAGCCCAAATGCGGGTCGGCCTACTATAGCTTTGTAGTATGACACCGACGTTTAGGCCCGCCCTCGGCCCCTGCTTTTCTTCCTAACCAATTCACCAGTCTTGTTGGCCCTTCCCACTCTGACCAAAATTGGCACAATGATGCTCATATTCCCCTCGGCAATCTAGAGGCAATGCCTCAAATTTCCGACCATGTGTTAACTTCTGGTGGTTGTCCAGTAGAGGAGGAAATTGCTCCAAAATGGATGGAGGATACCATTGGGCTGACTAAACCAATTGGCAATGCCAACCCCCCTTTCCATCATGATGCATCTATGGGTGGTTGTGTGATAGAGGAAGAAATCTCTCCACAATGTCTAGATGACTCAATTAAAGGGATAGATCCAAATGTTAGTGTGTCGCTCAATGATGCCACCAAGACAAAATTGGATTATTTCCTGACTGAGGAGACTCATCTATATTTTTTCGAGAAAGCACCAGATCATCCAAGATCCGAGCAAGATATGCCCATTCCACGCAAATTCTCAGAGGATCATTTGCATTTTATTTTCGAGATGCATCAGGAGATGGCAGACCAGCTTCAAATCCAACGTGCCCTCATTCGTCATCTAGATATGTTGTTTGACTCCTTGTCAAACGATCCTGCCAAGAGTTGCTACCCAACTTGCTTCCAGCCATTCACCTTCACTTTCCTCCATGATGGTTTCCTGGGTTTGCCAAATTTTTAGCTTTCTTATTTTAATGTTTCCGGGTTTAAATAAGATACATTTACAGTTGAATTATGCACTAGAAAGGCTTTGGTTCTGGTATACTAGCTTATCCATAAGTTTTGCAAGCCACATGTTCTAGTTTCTATGCATGTGGCATAACAAGTGGTAGGTTTGGAACTATGTAATGACATGTATCTCTATTACAAAAACAAAATGAATTTGCCTCCATGTTAAAAGGCCATTTTTCAAATATATGTATATGTTTTTCCACTTTATTCAAAGTTAAATACTAAATATTTTTACATTTAGATATGGAGTAACAGATTAGTCAATTGGGTTTAGCTCAGATGGTTGGGAGGAATGGTTGTTATCCTCCCCACTCAAATTCAATTCCCGTAAGTGACATGTTGAGCTTATAATGAGTATATTTTTGTAATGGATTCAAGCCTTGTTGTTGATCGGTCTTGTGCCCTGAATATTATAGGGTTTACCTTGGGTACCATCCTTAAAATGAGGTGAAGTACTCGAGGGTTTTCCCTCGACTTTGTAACATTTAAAATTTTTATCTTTGATATTTTGTTCTTTATAATTCTAAACTTATATATCGATTGTGAGATTCAATATCTCATTTTAATTTTATTTAGTATCTCATTTAATTTGATTCTTTTAGAATAATTGTGAGATTCAATATCTCATTTTAATTTGATTCTTTTACAATTTTTAAAAATGGATATTATTTTTCTCATACTTGAGGTCGGGGATCATGCAAATTTACAAATTATATTTTATTTTTATTATTTCAATCTAATTAATATATTGATTGATTATTATTGGAGGTTTTAATAACATTAATTTCTTTGCATCTAATCCAACAAGGTTAAAGGGACTCATCCCTTTCCTTGATTTAAAATATTTGAATCATGCCTCTTCTTAACCCTCTCAAAGGAGCATCCAAGGAAGAAGTCAAAAAAAATAGGGGGTTGACTCTTGATTATAATTGTATCAATGTTTATATCACAGCCCTTAGAATGTGTGGCAATGACATTAATAAAATCTATAAACTAATGTGCCTCAGCAACCTTTTATTGTGCAATCCATGTTTTACCCAGGAACCTTTACTTCTAGTTAAGAAGCTTCCATATGCACATGCTTGAAACATTACTTAGAAAACAATGAGATACATTCATGATCCAATAGTTGTGCCCATTTATGGTTGCTTCATTCCACAACCATTTAATCAAGGAGACCTTAGTTCAAATCAATGTAAATGCATATTTGGGAAAGGGTTGTGGATGGAATATCAATTTTTTTTCCGTGAAAAAAAAAACATTATATTTGATACTTAATATACATCACCTTATCTAATTGACACTTTCAGAGCACTACCTCTCATATGTCTTTCAAGAATATAAAAGAGAGGAAAAAATTTAAAATTTTTTCCTCTCAACAAATATAAAAATTACAATATTACAATCATCCTAAGGCCCGGGAATCTCCAAAACCATGCTTAATAACACTCGGAAATAAATATTACAATTCAAGCTATTTCCCAAGCAATTCACTCCATCAACTAGATATCAGAAAAGCAATGGGCTGAAATTAAACAACTACATCCTCCTAACTGAGATCACTATCGACGGGGTACTCAACGCCCCAAATGGAGATCGTATGCAAAAATTTGTACCCCTGGGAAGTTTATGTATCAACTAACCACATCGGAGCCCACAAACATTTTGGTGTTTCATCTTCTATGGTTAGGGTTTTGGATGTTTAGGGTTTTCTCATTGATTCTTTATGTTAAAAGGAATTTTTGGCCTCTTTGTAATCAACTTCTTGCGAATGAGCATAGTTGTCACATCTTTGTCTTCAGAGATAAGCTACCACCATTCTAGTTATCTTGCATGTATTTCATTTTACAGTCTACTATATTTCAGACATTCATTAATAGAATCTGAGTTTAACTGTGTTATTGTGCTTCGTGCAATATCTATGTTTGTTTCCTTGATATATATTTTCCTTCATGTCATTCTCAATATAATCTGGATCATTGTTATTATAGCAATTTGTTCCTTGTCATTCTTAGTGCATGTCCTCGAGGAGGTCAGGGTATAGAGAGTTGGGTCTCAAGCTAGTTTCTCTTTAGGACAACTGCTCTCGCCACCCCAAGTGGTCTCCCATGGTAGAAGAAAAGAGAGACGACAGAGAAGGATATCCTATAAAAATGTTGCTCGAGGAATCCCTCACGCAACAAAGGAATGATATGATGGATAATTTTGTCTAGGTCCTTCGACGGCTGCCAACAATGATGATGGCACCTTCAACCAGCAGTCACTTCAGAGGTGTGACACCCTTCAAGGTACAAGTTAAATTTGATATTCCTTTATTTGAAGGCCAGATAGATGTCGATGCTTTGGGAAAATGGTTAAGTCTGCTAGGGGGTTATTTCTTTGTCCAAAAATTTTCCAACAATGAAACAATCACCTTCACGCTCCTTAAATCTCTTCCCCATGTCATATATTGGTGGGAAACTTACTGTGAGAAACATGTCAGAGATGAGTCTGCAATTTTTGGGCTAGAACCCACTTGGGTGGATTTTGTTAATTCCCTCAAGGACCAATACTACCATGTTGGAAATTATGATGACCAGTACATGAGATGGAAAACTCTATGTCAAGAGAGAGACAAGACGATGTTCGAGTACACCAACATCTTCCATACCTTGTGCACAAATTTGGGTATTAAATATTTTGAGCAGCACCTGGTCCTAAAGTATCGTAGTGGCCTAAATAGGTACATCCAAACAGATATGGAGTTCCTGGACATCTCCTCACTAGGATCCTTTTACCNCAACATCTTCCATACCTTGTGCACAAATTTGGGTATTAAATATTTTGAGCAGCACCTGGTCCTAAAGTATCGTAGTGGCCTAAATAGGTACATCCAAACAGATATGGAGTTCCTGGACATCTCCTCACTAGGATCCTTTTACCAATATATTGTCAAGCTCGAGCAAAAGTTCAAGAAAAAGAATAAGTGGGATTTCAACTTTGCAAACCCATCGTAGCAGAAGCATGGTAAAGGTGGCCCTAACCCCCAAAGTAAAGGACATAACAAGGATGGCGAGCCCCAGGACAACCAGTCCATGCCACCAGCAAAGAAGGGTAACTTGAATTCGAAGAAGGACACTGCAAAGTAGTGTGAGTTCCACAAAATCCCTTGGCACAAAACTGGTGAATGTTGCTCCAAACAATCATTGTTGACCGAGACAAAAGACTCAGAGTCAGATGCCAACTTAGACTCTAATTTGGAACTAAATAATGGAAAAAAAACCAGTGACGTAGAACCGAGTGTCACCATCACTACCACAAAAGTCTATCCAAAGGAACCAAAGGAGACTAAATAAGGGGAGCACCTCTTCCACTCACAAATGTGGGTGAAGGGGAGCCCCCTCCATTTCATTTTTGACAATGGTAGCCAAAAGAACATAATCTCAGCAAAGTTCATCAAGAGGTTGAACCTAACAACGATGTCACATCCTTATCCATACACCATCAGTTGGCTTAGCTAGGGATGAGACATTTGTGTCGGCCCGTAATNTTTCATTTTTGACAATGGTAGCCAAAAGAACATAATCTCAGCAAAGTTCATCAAGAGGTTGAACCTAACAACGATGTCACATCCTTATCCATACACCATCAGTTGGCTTAGCTAGGGA
The DNA here is from genome assembly GCA_010110895.2 of Picea sitchensis. Lineage (NCBI taxonomy): Eukaryota > Viridiplantae > Streptophyta > Pinopsida > Pinales > Pinaceae > Picea > Picea sitchensis. Next base: position 88,304 of record SNQJ01S0011539.1, read on the forward strand.
TGAGACATTTGTGTCGGCCCGTAATTTCGCCTACACTAAGGCATCAAACCCTTCAAAGAAAAGGTATTGTGTGATGTTTCCCCCCTTGAAGTTTGTGATGTTATTTTAGGAAAACAATATATGAGGAAGTGTCATGATGTTTACGAATCTAGGCCCCGTAGTGTCATTATTACTTTGTGAAGTCAACTCTATAGGGTACCAAAGGAAGTCCCAAATAATGCAGTCTCTTTGATCTCCACGAAGAAGTGTCGAAATGTGGTCTCTCATACCAGGATATTTGTCCTCTTTATGGTCCAGTTAGACGGTGAATGGAAGGTCATTGCAACTACCAAAACCTCTGCATGAGGTCTCTCTACATGACAATAATAGCAGCTAGACAAGATCATAGAAGATCACAAATACATCGTTGCCTCACCTATGGGGATGCCTTTGCACTATCAGGTAAAGCACTCAATTGATTTGACACCCAAAGATCCTCTACCTAAGGACCTGTATATAGGAATTATGTTATGGAGAATAAAGAAATAAAATGCTAGATACAAGAACTAATTATGAAGGGCCACATCATGCCAATATCCTCACCTTGCAAAAGACCAATATTTATAGTATAGAAGAACGATAGGACATGGTGACTTTGTATTGATTACAGAGCCCTGAACAAGATCATAGTAAAAAACCAGTACCCAGTCCCTCGGAATGATGATATTCTCGATCAGCTCAAGGGAAACAAATTTTTTAGTAACATTGATCTGAAATCAGACTACTACTAGGTGTCAATTGAGTAAACTAATGTATGGAAGACAACCTTCAAGTCTAAAGAAGGTCTCTTTGAGTGGTTGGTCATGCATTTCATCTTAAATAATTCCCCGGCCACATTCATGCGAATGATGGATGATATATCACATCCATTCAAAAACTCATTTTTGGTCGTATATCTGGATGACATCCTCATCTTTAGCAAAACCTACAAGGAACATTTGAAGAAAATTCAACAATTCTTGGGCACTAGGGGACAACACAAGTTATATGCCAATTTGGAGAAGTGTTCCTTGGGCATGCAGAAAATCATACATTTGGGATACATTGTGGATGAGCAGGGTGTGCATGTGAATCCAGCCAAGATCCAAGTCATCTGCGATTGGTCGACCTCGAAGACATTGACCAAGATCTGTGGATTCTTAGGCCTCACCAACTTCTACCACATGTTTTTTGTTTTGGTTCTCTCATATCGCTTGGGCCCTAAGCCAAGTGACCAAGGGTGGAGCGGAGGCCAAGTTTTTTTGGGTTGCATCCCAACAAAAAGCATTCGAGGATTTGAAATTCTACCTCTACTTAGCACCAGTCCTTATTCTTCCATACCTGCAACAACCATTTGAGATTGAGACAGATGGTTTAGGTTATTCTATCGGTGTAGACCTCACTCAGCATGGGAATCCGGTGGCCTATCACAGTGAAACACTATCTAATGTTGTTCACGGATACCCCACCTATGACAAAGAGATGTACTCCATTATGTAGGCATGTTGATAGTGGAAGAATTACATTCTAGGGAAGGAAACGATCAACCACACCTATCACAGACCTATGTAATTCATGCAGACATAAGGAAAGTTACAGAATGAATGCCATCAAAAGTGATCCATGTACTTGCATAAATTCCACTTGAACATCAGCTACAAGAAGGGAAGCACCAACCATGTCATAGAATTCCTCATTCAACCCTTTGTTGTGGTGCTAACCATAGTTCTTAACTCTTATGGGCATGATACATCCAAGTGGCCACAATTATACAATAGTAACACTGACTTTGTTGCTCCCTATCAGACATTGAGTGCAAGAAAACCAATTCCAGACTTTCATCTCCAAGATGGACTGCTATTCCATATGATCCATCTATATGTTCCTTAAAGCGAGTGTGCAAATATTATTTGGGAATCTCATTATAGTCGAGAGACATGATACATTGGTGTGGACAAAGCAATGGTTGTACTATAAAACCATTTTTATTAGTCGAAACTTCAATAAGATGTCCACAAGTACATCAATTCCTACATTTCCTACGTAATTTCCAAACCCACCATCAAGAAACAGGGGCTATATGCATGTATGTCTATTCCAGATAGTCCTTAGGAGTCCATCTCCTTGGATTACATGTTTGATCTACCTTCAACCAAGCATGGGAATGACTATGTCTTTGCGGTCATTGATCAATTCCCCAATAGGGAAGTTTTGGCACCTAGGAAGAAGAGCATCACAATCAAGGCCACCATTGATCTCTTCTTTGAACATGTTTGGGTTCATTTTGGGCTCCCACAGACCTTTATTTCATATCGATATTGTAGTTTCCTGAGTACTTTTTTCTCCATCCTATGATCAATGATGTGCACCAAGTTGACCAAATCAACTATCTTCCACCCACGGACTGGTGGAAAAATAGAGGTAGTCAACATGATGATTGTCCATATTTTGAGTTCTAAACTTCCATGCACATGGGATGATAGCCTTCCTTATGTTCAAAATAGCTACAATATAACCCTCCACAACTCTATTGGCCACATCCATTTTTAGGTGTGCTTGGGGTTCCATCCATTGACCCCCATTGATGTAGCTCTTCCTATTGCATCTACACAAGAATAGTCCTCCCATGCTTAGACCAAGGTTGATTGAGAAGCCAAATTTGTTGAGAGAATCCAACACATTCAATAATAATTTCATGATATTTTGCATAAATCCAATTCCAAATACAAATAGCGCCATAATCAACATTGGGTACTACACAAGTTTTAGGTCAAAGATAAGGTATGGTTGCATTTGAAAAAAGAGTGCCTCACAACACCCCATCAGAAGCTATGCCCATTCTGATACGGACCTTACACCATCACCAAGGTTGTGGGTGAGAATTCTTTTGAATTAAGTATTCCCTCTTTCCTTGGCCTACACCCAATATTTAATGTGGAACTGCTTCAACGATATTTTCCACCTCTCCTCGACACTTCGGGTGTATTCGGGCACTTGGCCCCTACAAAAATCAATCATGATTGCATTGAACAAGCTATAGTTGATCAGATCATGGAAACCAATACAAATGGAACATGCCAACAAATCATCCAACTCTATCAGGTCGTCAAAGCAAGGTAGCTTCTTCATGAAGGCAACTGGCTCACCAGGATTTAGGTTAAGCAGAAGTTTCCCCATCTAATGGAGGAACTTGATGCAATGGGGACCATTTCTTCCTAAATGGGGAGGACTTATCCATGTGGATACTAGTGTCCACCCACATGTTCCACTAATTCAAAATGGATCCACACCTTGGCAGTTTTTCTACGGTTTTTGGACCCCAAACTTATGGGGTCGTTTTGAGGCCCTAAACGACATTTTTTTGACATGGAAGTGCCCAGTAGATTGTCGAAGGCATATACTAGGCCATTAAAAGTACACATCCATAATGTGTACTCCTTATCTAGACCTTTTAGATGGGGTATCGAGTGCCCCAAATCATATGCAAACTTTGTGCCTCGGGAAAGTTGATGTATCAACTAACCACATCGAAACCCGCAAACCTTTTGGCATTTCATCTTCTGGGGTTAGGGTTTTGGATGTTTATCATTTTCTCATTGATGATTTATGTTAAAAGGAATTTTATGCCTCTTTGTAATAATATTATTGTGAATGAGCATAGTCGTCACATATCTATATTCATAGATAAGCTATTATCATTCTATCTAGTGTGTCTACCTTGCATTTTACAGTCTTTTGTATTTTAGACAGTCATTAATAGAATCTGAATTTAACTGTATTAATGTGTTTCTTGCAATATATTTATGTGTTTCATTGCTATATATTTTCCTTCATGTCATTCTCAATATAATCTAGATCAAAACCATTTCTACCATAATAACTCAGAAAAATCACAAGGGGGAGGATCTTCCCATTTAATTCATGAGTAAGGGTCTACAAGATTATGAGTTTAAATATTCACCTATGGAAAAACAAGAATTTCCCTTTGTCAAGGTTGTCTCCTATTTTAGAACATATATACTCTCAACAAGTGTATTTTCTCATGTGACATACCTGCCTGTTAAAATGATGTTGATCCAACAACTCAGATAAGGGAGATGGGCCAACTAGATGGAAAAACTGCAAGAGTATGATATTGAAATCAAGCCTTTGAAAGCAGTAAAAGGACAGGGTTTGCATAATTTAATTTGCAGTATTGAAGATATAAACATAGATCCACCTATTCAWGACAGTGGTCCTCCTTCACAAGACCYAATGATTTCAAGATCAGAATGGTATAAGGATATTGTTTTCAACCTGAAATATGGAAAAAATCCTATTGGTATGTCCACAAAGGAATGGAGGTYGCTAAAGATGAAGGCCAATCACTATGTATTGTTTTCTGGGGTCCTMTTTAAAATAAGTTTTATGGGATGTTTTTGATATGTTTAGGSCCTTGAAGGTTGATGAAACACTAAGAGAAATGCACTAAGGTGTTTGCGGTGGGAATTTTTCCCCCTTGGTAAYTGTCCACAAAATCATTAGAGCGGGATTTTATTGGCCCACTATGTTCAAAGATGTGTATATAATGGTCAGGAAATGTCTGCCTTCTGATAAATTTTATGGTAGAATGAAGAGATTCGCTATGCCATTAAGAACAATTTCAGTTGAAATTCCTTTTTCACATTGGGGTTTGGATGTTATTAGCCCCATAAATCAAAAGTATAACAAAGGCCATTCTTATATATTGGAAGTGACAGATTATTTCCTAAAATGGCCTAAAGTTGTAGCATTAAAGGTGGTGGATTCGGAGCAACTTATTCAGTTTATGCAAGAAAATATTTTGTCCAAGTTTGGTGTCCCAAAGAATCTTATCACAGATAATGGTTATATCTTTGTAGGGTCAAAATTCATGACCTTTTTGTAGGAATTTCGGTATATTAATGGGAAAATCATCGAATTATTATCCACAGGGTAATGGTCTATCCAAAAAAACCAACAAGTATTTAATACAAATTATCAAAAAGATAGTGTCAACAAACAAAAGGGATTGGCGCAAGAAGTTGACTAATGCTCTTAGGGCAAGTAGAATCACACCAAAAGCTAGCATTGGGATTGTCGGTGCACTTGGAGTTAAATGCATTGGCCATAGCCACTGAGATAGAAGACGAAGAAGGAGTCACACCTTTGAAAACATGTTATTACCAATTTATGGAACTAGAGAACAAAGAGTGCAAGTTTTGATTGTCATACAGAAGAGACAAGAAGCAATGAAATGATATTTTGATCAAATTTCTATGATGAGGGATTTTCATAAGGATCAATTGGTTTTTTTATGGAACAAGGAAAAGGAAAATCTATATTTGCACTCTAATTTTGATTCTCTATGGATCAGACCTTATCAGATAGAGAAGCTATGTGGTTTCAATTATTATCTACTCAAAAATATGGATGGAGTGCTAAAATGTTTTCCTGTAAATGGGAAACACCTCAAACATTTCTTTGTATGAATAAATCATCGACTTTCCTTGGCCAATGTATTATAACCCCTCACCATTGTTTATACCATTCGTTTGTTTTTTTTCCTTACTATTCTTACCCATTTCCTATTGCATTTTTTCTTTTCGTTTCAACTCCATGCCCAAGGGATTAAGGCTTTCTAAATTCTCAACAACCCATAGGGGGTCACTATCCCATAGTTGGAGCCAGATGTCGATACCTTTATCTTACCTTGTACAAACCTTACATTTTTTTTTACCCCTTGTTAAAAAACAAATGGTCAACCTATGCAGAAGTGGGAGGAAATTTCTTTATACATGTCAATGTTGTGCCTTTTTTGGATCTCGCAAAATAATTTTAACACAGAGGTAGAGAAAAATTCCTACAAATATTACTTTTTGGTCTCAATGCTCCTGCACTCTACATCCCACATTGTTTATTAATCCCCTCATCCTGCACTCTGATAGTTTTGGACTTAATCTATTTTCCCAACACCCTTTGATTCCCATGTGGAGGAATATCACTTGACCCATTCCCCCACACCTGCATGTCTTCTTACATTCCACGTGGAGCATAATTTATAATTTCAAGGTAAATATGGCATTGTTGACCCCTATATTTTCTTTGCTCTATTACTTCTCCATTCTTAGAAAAAATTCTTGTTTTTCTTTTTGTTAAAGTATACCTTGTCTTTTTTGTCACCATACTTAATCATTTTCTTTCACTTCATTGTGGGTTTGCGGGTTAGCATACTTTTCTTCGTAACTTTTCTATCACCAAAATGCCCTTTCACTTCTGCAATCCCCAACTTGCACGACACTTAGAAATTTTCTTTTTTCTTTTCTCACCGCAGGTTCGYGGATCCCTGAGTCTCTCATATCCATTCATCCTACAAGCTCGACCGACAATGATACTTAAYTGTTTTCTCACCTTTTTCTTACCACACAACACTTGTGCATTTTTTTTTCTTCACATCAGACTCATGGGTTGACGGACTCGCGGGTTCACCTCAACTCTTCTTTCATATCCACTCCCGTTGTAACATGATTTTCTTCTTGGTACTTTTCTCAAGATGCATTTAATGTTGGTACCATGGAAAACAATTGTTGTGCAAATCATGAAAAGGTTGTTATTAATGGCAGAAATCTCGAGGGATTTTCCTTCAATGTGCATTATAAGTTCTTCATTGGGAAATGATTAAGTCATTATAATCTAGAAAAGTGCCTCATTTATACGAATATCTTCTAAGTAATTACATAAACAGTCCACCAACTTCATGGTTGTAGGAAAGCAACAGTTCTGTGGGGATACAATGAACATTTTTGGATGGGAATATCAGAATTTCCAGTGGTCGAGATCTTATTGGTACTACTCTACATTGCCTCTACTTAAAAGAAATGAAAACATAGTATGGACATCAGGAATTTCTCTTATTGGATGTGTACGAGAAGTATTTGATTGTAAATAAGTTTTCACCTGGTGTGTTCATAAGTATATTTCAAACCGAAGAGCCATTGAACTCTAGGGCGAACCTTCTATTTCATTAGCACTAGTCATTTTTAAAAAGATGTTGAAGTTACCAGAGCCAACTCTTACCTTTAAAGGAGAAGAAGCGAGGGATTTTCTCAAGAAAATAAATAATGGACTTGACCTTCTGCAATAACATCTTGAAGACCCTGCAATGATGCATGTTGACATAACAAAGATTCAAGTTAGTTCTTTGAAAATCGATTATCAAGAAATCGCATGGATATTCACTACTGGTCAAGAAAATACGAAAACCATATCTCAGTTATCTTTGTACATTTTTCACTTTATAGTTCATGAAAAAGCCATCTTTGACTAGGGAAATCTTATCTCTATTGAAATTGCTTCCCAACTTTCAAATTTTAAGAAAGAAAATAAATTTTTCATGACTTCATATTTAATATTTGTTATTACGTACTACCATATTTTCAATGGATTAACAATTGGCAAGGGGATAGACTATAAAATAGACCATGTAACTATTTGGTACCAAGATCTTTGGAGACAAAAGACCTCTATTTATTTTTATGAAGCACATAATGAATTTGTTCCAGTTTTCAAGAAACTTCTCTTTGGAGATAACACATCCACATTGTCATTAGAGGCAACAAATTTTCTAAATAATAAGGGTACCCTGGAGAAGAGGGGAAATTATAAGGTCATTAGAATCTTTTGTTGTCGAGAAAGTCCTGCTTTTATCCCTTACTCCATTTCAGATAAAAAAATTATCACCGAATTTATTAGGTGGTATGGATCATGGCTTCACTTTTTTCATGAAAAGAGAAAAAGGCAATTTATCCCATTGCCATGTAAGGTTGGAGAAATTGTATTAAGAAACATAACCAAAATCGATGATTTCTAAACCCATTTCGATCATTTTAATTTGAAATATGCAGAAAAATCAAAGGGTTTTACCCAAGTCATATTTTTTTTACCACATTCAGTCAATAGGATTTAGTAATGTATTTACCTAGAAAATTATATTGGGGAAGAAGAGGGTAATACTCAAGATACTTCAGTGCAACCTACTGATGATATTGAGACTGTAATAAGCACTACAGATCAGCATAAGAAAAAAGGAAAGGGTCCAAATGAAAAAGGTGCTCATTCTCCAGTAGTTTCATAGAAAAATGGCCTACCCAAATATAGTGTTCAAACAACAGCACAACAGAAAAAGGTTTCAAGCATAAATTCAAGTGGAGGCAGTGATAAAAATCCTCCTCGAGGAAAAATGGAAAATTCCCACAAAATTCATGTAAGAAAGAAGAGAAAGGTTCCCCTACAAGAAGAAGCAGAGCAACATGTATCTAAAAATGATACAAATAACTTATCTCTTGAGAATATGGATCTTTAAGTTGATATTCAAAATATGCATTTCCATGATGAAGAACAAAGATTACAAGAAACCCAACAAATTGCAGTTGAAATAGACACATAAGAAGAAAAAATTTCGGAAGAAGAATCATTTACTATACAAAATCCACTATTTGACAAGGATTCTAGAAAGTTAGTATTTGAAGGAGTAAATGAGAGAAATAAAAAACGAAAATCTTGTTCTAAGTATGATCTTAGTAAGTTTCCTCCATCTCAAATTTATAAGATACACAAGGTAAATGGTGATGCCTTGGAAGCACAAAATGCCAAATTAAAAGAAAAAGTCAGAGAAATGGAATCCACCTTGATGCCTCCCCCTATTCGTGCAACCCCATTAGCTATTGTGAAGTTGAGAACACCTGATTTGAAGTTGAAGGGATCATCAAGCTTGTTAATGGTTGTCAGAAAATTTGTCGAGGAAAATATAAAAATAAGAATGTCACTTATCATGGAGGCATGGGATGTATCTAGTAATATTATTTCTTTCAGATCTCGAGTAAATGTTTATAATGAATTCCTTCAAGAAGATTATAAACATGAGGAAGGATTTTATAAAGATGTCATTATATCATTTGTAATCAAAGTTTCCAACATGACCAAGCTCAAAAGAAGGGAAGAAGAATTTCCCTCTCCGTCCAGAATGAAACAGTTGAAGGCATGTTGGATCAAAAAGATCAGTAATTTAAAGGATATCATGGAAAATTGCAATGAATTTGTAAATAAAAAGGAAATGTTATTCAAAAAACTCGTCGAGATAGATTTGGCATGAAACACCAAAGAAGTACAAGATTCAAGATTAATCATAAATTCTATATTTATGACGAAGCAACAATTTGAAGAACACGCGGACATATTGAAAAGCATTTCAGCTGAAAAGTTCAATAGTATAATTGAATATGATGAAAGAGAGATTGAAAATTGGCTAGCATATTATGCAAACAAAAATCAATATATCAAAAAGTCAATTCACAATATTTCACAAGACTTAAGAGAATTGGAAGGTGAGTTATTTTATGTTAAAATTAAACATGAGATAAATGTGGCTCCATTGAAGGATTACATAGAAGAATGGTTTAAAAAATCCCTAATCAAGATTACCAAAGAAAATCAATAAGCGATAGTTAGTACAGGTACAGAAACCATCAATAAGGAGGATAAAAGGACACCAATAGCACCAAAGTAGAGAGTAGAGATTCCATCATAGTAAGTCTATATTGATCACATTTTCTTCCTTTTTCAGAGTTCATCTAGTTGTATTCATTCTGTCTTTGGAAGAATATAAACGAATTCTGATAACTTATATTTTGTCTTCTGTCTGGATTTTGTTGCTCGCGTCTTGTTCCAGTTTTGCATATTCTTCTTCATCTTTATCATATGTATTTAATGGTTCACGGCAGCCCCAATCCTAGTCCATTTGTGGATGAACACCTTTTAATTTTCTAAGACTGTAAAAGACTCATATCATTTTTGAGAAATTCGAGAGAACTATTTCGGAGTTAAATTTGATTATGTCTTGTAACTCTGAGTTTTGAGTATAATATATTTTAAGTTTACTTATCAAACTCTTATTTTTTATCTCAATAAGTAATACTCTTTCAAAGTTCTCTTGTGCGTTGAACCATTTTCCCTTTTTATTTTGAATGTGATCAAAAATATCTAAAAATTGTGATGGATGTGAGACTTTCTATTATTTTCTGCAATTTATTTGTTCCAACAAATGTGATGTTTAAGGTTCCTGATCCATTTCTTAGGAATTCTTCTATTTGATGCCATTTTAAATTTTATTGAGCAATAAAGATTTGGATTTTGCTTGTTGGCATAATCCAATATATATATTTTAAGGAAAATCTTTGAAGAATGTATAAAGGAGTACCACCTCTTTAAAAACGTAGGGGGATTAATATCCTCGTGAGGTTGTCGTTCAGTCTTAACATATTCAAATGTCAACATTTTGGCGACCATATTGGGGAACTCAAAAAATAAGTTTTTGGTTTTATACCAAGATTACTCATGACTCAACCTCAACCTGAACAACCTCGGTTGCAAATTGGATTGGTAAACCAAAGAAGTATTTTACAACAGTTGTACAATCTAGTCCTCAAAACTGCTCAGAATCCTAAAGAATTGGAAATATCTTGGTAGACTCTTGATCAAGAATAAGAAAGATAAATTATTTGAAGAAAAAGAAGAGAAGAAAGAAATTGAAACGAGAATCATATAAGGGCTTTGTTACCAGGAATAAAAGAAAGAAACTGGAAGAAAAAGGAGAAAGTTCAAATCTTGAAGAAGAAAAGGCTCAAATCATGGAGGATAGAAAAGAAAGAAATGAAGAAAGGTGTGAAGAAATGCATGAGAGGCACATAATTCCACTAAGAAGGGCCAAAAATTCCCCTCTCAATCTTCAAGGAGAGAAGCATCCATTACCAACTCTCCCACAGGGAGCATTGCCAATATTTTCAGGAGATGGAAGATTTGATCCTAAAATACATCTAGATTTGTTATTAGACATGTGGTTTTCATTTTATACAACATGATGATGTTATGGTGAGATTATTTCTCCAGACACTGACTAGCCAAGCATATGAATGGTACACATCTCTTCCTATAAGATCTATTTCAGATTTCGATGATATTAAGAAATCATTTTTTACCATGTATGCTCATCCAGTGGCATATCATACTCTCCTCACCAATTTCACCCAAATTCGCATGATTAAAGGGGAAAGAATTCAATATTTCAATCTAAGATTTTTCAAAACACTCAATAAAATCCCTAAAGATCAAAAGCCAAATGATCCAGTAATATTGGGTTGTTATAAAATTGCAATGCCCTCAAATGTGAAGTTTTCTATTAGAGATTCTTTAATTGAAGATTTAAATCATACAATACAAAAATCCACAGATATGAAAGAAATTGTGTTGGAAATCAGTGCAGACCATGAATTTGTTCTTGGAAAAATTCAAAAACGAATGGATGATCTTACAATTTCTGATCAAGAGGCATTGAGTTCAAAATGAATTGAAAATCATAGAACTCGTAATACTGAAACTCAAGGAACTGGTGGAGGGATGTTCAAAGGAATAGTTCCTAACTTAAGAAATGACACGGAGTTGGCACAAGAAACGAAACAAAGGATGGCGATAGAAAAAATGAATTGAACCATCTGGCATATGCAAAATGAAATCACTAGATTAAAGAGAAATGATAATTATAATCCTAATCTAAGAATGCATGTTCCAAAGAAAAGGACAAATCCTATTCATGAAAAGTGAGCAAGGAATGATGGTACTGATGATCAACAAAAACAAATATTGCCAAGGGAACCAAATCCAAACACAATAGTACTTGAAGATTCTTTTGATGAACAAAATATTGATCAAGAGGTTGACTATATTCAAGAAGAACCTCTTGAATCTATATAGACAGATGAAGGTGAGTCATCCATGTATCTTTTCAAAGAGAAAGAGAAGAAATATATCTCGCAAGACAATTTTGTCCAAACATGGGCACAAGTAAATAAAGTTAGACCCAAAGAAAATGCAAAAATGGAAAAAGAAAAGGAAAAGGAAAAAGAGAAGAGAAGATCTAGTGGTTTAGAAATAAGTAAGCAAAAAAAAGTTTAAATCCTCCTCATATGACATACAATATAATTGAAGATATTTCCAAATTGAGAATCGCCTTGTCGTTTATGGAAGTGATTAAAATTCCACAACAAAGATAAAACCTTCTAAGAATGTTGGATGAGCCAAGTAATAGAATGGATGATGTTGTTTCAAATCCAAGAAAAATTCAAAACATATCAATAGTCAAGTTGAAAGGCAAAGTTCCCCCTTTTTATATGTCAATATAGAATCATGATGTAGCGCTTCATATTTGTTTGGTAGACACTAGAGCAACAAATAACATTATTCCCCTAGCATCAATGGAGGCACTTAGTATGAGCTATACTAGATATTATGAGACAGGTGAGAACATTTATGCTATCAATTCCAGAAAAGTTCCTTCTTATGGAGAAAATAAATACTTTTATGCTTGGATCAGAGCTGCCCCTCATATCATCATTGTTTTCACCATCATAGTGGTTGATCTTCCTCCAGACTATGGAGTAGTCCTCAGAAGAGATTGGTCATCAATGATTGGAGGTTATATCATGAATTAAGGTAGTTGCATGATGCTACCAAATAAAGATGGAACAATGCTCAAGGTGCCTTGTGAGAATAGAAAACATTTCTCTTTAAAGAAGAAAGAAAATGAATTGATGGAAGACTATGTTGTTGTGGTTATCATAAATTATGGTGTGCTCGATTCGGAACAATCAGCATATTTTAAAAGGGAAGAAAACTCTTTCATTGGATTATGGAGAATGTCATTTGATGGTGCATGTTCAATTTCAGGGAATGGTGTTGGAGTTGTATTCAAAATTCCTAATAAAATTATACATCTTCATGCTATCAGATTAGAGTTTTCATGCACAAATAATGAAGCATTGATACATTGGATAATCTTGGCATTAGAAATAAAAATTGATAATTTGATTATAAATGGTGACTCTGAATTGGTTATAAATCAGATAACTCATCAATACAAAATCAAAAAGGAAAGGTTGAAACTTTATGTGAAAATAGTAAATGAACTAATGGAGTCAATTAGTTCATTTAACATATCTTTTATTCCTAGAGAATGAAACTAGAAAGCGGACTCTCTGGCACTTGATGCATCATTGTTTAATCCAGATGATCTACAGAATAAGAATAGTTTTCAAGTAAAAAGAATTTTCAAACCCTCAGTTCATGATAATCAAGAATATCTCCAAGTATTTGAGAATGATTCGGAGTTAAATGATTTCCTTGCTAATGAAGATGACCTTAAAGAAAGTAATAGTAATGTTGCACGTGTTCCAAAAAATTGTATCAAATATGAGTCTTTCTTTACAAGAGATGATCAAGCCAAAATTTTAAAAGAAGAAGAATATGTACGAAAAGTGCAAGGAACATAGAAGATAAATATTGAAATAGAAAGCTCCCCTAAATATGTGAATCTTGGGATCGATTGTACTCTAGATTAAATTGTCCAATATATTGCATTATTTAAAGAATACTTTGATGTTTTTTCATGGACCAATGTTGATCTAAAGGCATACGACAAATCAATATTCCAACATGTCATACCATTGAAAAAGGGAGCTAAGCCATTTAAACAAAAGCTCAGAAATATAAATCCAAAATTGAAGCCCTTGGTAAAGATAGAACTGGAGAAGTTGAAGAAAGATGGATTCATTTTTCCTATCAGCCACTCAGAATGGCTTTCCAATCCAGTAATAGTGAGGAAGAAAACTGGAGAAATGTTTTGTGTGTCGATTTCAAATATCTAAATAAAGCATGTATTCAAGATAACTATCCTCTGCCTAACATGGAATTTTTACTTCAACGAGTTACTAGATCATCTTGTATGTACATGTTAGATGGTTTTTCGTGATATAATCAAGTATTAGTTGTAGAGGAGGGCAGGCCTAAAACTACCTTCATAACACCATGGAAGACATATGCTTATGCATGTATGCCTTTTGGCCTAAAGAATGTTGGAGCTACTTTTCAAAGAGCCATGGATCATTCTTTTAAAAATCTAATAGGGAATTTTATGGATGATTATCAAGATGATATCACTGTCCATTCCAAGATAAGAGAAGAACATATAAATTATTTAATACAATTCTTTGAAATATGCATATTATATGGGATTTCTCTTAATCCAAAAAAGTGTTTGTTTGTAGTTTCTGAGAGTCAATAACCAAGGATTTTATATTGATCCTAAAAGAGTCAAATCCATCAATGAATTAAATCCTCCAACTTCAAAGAAGGGTGTACCAACATTTTTTGGAAAGATAAATTTTGTAAGAAGATTTGTTCCATATTATGCAACTATTGTCAAACAAATCAATATATTTCTTAAGAAAGATCAAAGATTTGAATGGATTCAAGATATCCAAAATGCCTTTAATAATATCAAGTGTGAAATCATCACAACACCTGTATGATCAATCCTGATTTTGACAGAGATTTTATCATATATTCTTTTTCTACAGAAGGGACCATGGATTTTGTCCTTACACAAAAAAATCTCAGAGGAGAAGAGATTCCATAAGCTTCATGAGTAAGACTCTTCATGATTATGAACTGAAATCTTCTAAAATTGAGAAACAAACCCTTTCTCTAGTCAAGGCAGTGACTCACTTCTGAAGTTATATTTTGAATTCTCGTGTTATATCATATGTTCCTTCCTCACCGGTAAATATGCTCTTAAAGCAACAGTTAAGGGAAGGAAAATGGGAAATTTGGTTGGCTAAGATCCAAGATTATGACATAGATATTACACCACTTAAAGTAATTAAAGTACAAGGATTATCTAAGCTTATTGTAGATAATGATTCATTAAATGGAGTAATATTTTGTTCAACTGGGAAGCCTATACTAACTTCAGAATGGTACAAAGACATTATTTTCTATTTGAGATCTGGACAATTTCCAAACAGTATGACTCCCAAAGAGATAAGAGCATTGAAAATGAAGTCAAATGAGTATGTATTAGTCGCAAAAGTTTTGTTCAAAAGGAATCATGATGGAATACCACTAAGATGTGTAGACTCAAACAAATCCCAAGAATTGATAAAAGAATTTCAAGAAGGAATTTGTGGAGGACATTTTGCACCTACTACTATTGCCCATAGAATAATAAGATCAGGATATTATTGGCCAACAATCTTTAAAGATTCATATGCAATGGTAAGAAAATGTTTTTCTTGTCAGAAATTTTTTGGAACTATGAAGAAATTTGCAATGCCTTGACAACCCTTATTGGTAGAAGTATCGTTCGCATAGTGGGGACTCGACATGATTGGACCAATAAACCCAAAATAAATCAAAGGACATGCATACATTATTACTGCCATAGATTATTTCACAAAGTGGAAAGAGGCAGTAGTGTTAAAAAGGGTTGATTCTGAAGAATTGATAAGATTTCTCAAAGACAATATTCTATCAATATTTGGAGTGCCAAAAAAGTTCATCACTAATAATGGGTCAATATTCATTGGATCAACTTAGCATAGAAAAACCTATGCTAAATATCAATATAGCATAGAAAAACCTCAGAATAAGTACTCAATGCCTTGAAAAAGAGAAAAATTCAGATAATAAGCCTCTTCGAGGAGGCAACCTACTTATGCCCACATAAATGTATAATTACAAGATGATTCCAAATGAAAATGTCTCCTTGGTATATATAGGATACTAGGAGGTATAATTACAACTAATGGAATAAAGCCGACATAAATAAAATAACATTACTAATGTAATATGCCCCAATTAATGGGTAATGAGTCGTTATTTAGGGTTTAACATGCCCCTCCCCTTGAGACAAGTGTTGTCCACAACGCTTGAGTAACTCTGGATGATTCTGTATAAAAGACTCATCTTCCCAAGTGGAATCTTCAACCGATAGTTTCCTCCATTTAATGAGATACTCTTAAATGGATCTATTCCTCGGCTGGTGAATTCTTGTGTCAGTGATGGCTTCAGGATCCAATATGATTTTTCCTTCCTCGTCAAGTTCTGGAAATATAGTTTGAACTGGGATCTTGTCACCTATAACCTTCTTTAATCATGAAACATGGAAAACTGGGTGTACTCGTGAAGATGTAGGAAACTCCAATTTGTATGCCATATTACCAATCTTTTGCAACACCTTATAAGGGCCATAGTATTTTGGTGATAATTTATTATCCTTCTTGGCTTGCTTGAGGGACATCTGTTTGTATGGTTGTAGTCTTACAGATACCTAATAAACCTTAATCTCTACTTCAAAACTTATTTCACTATGATGTTTGCTCTGCTTTTTTCATACAATTTTGTGCCATGGATTTAGGTTGTCCTTTAATATTTGGAGAACTTGTTGTTGATGATGATGTGATCTTCCCAACACTTGAACCTTGGATTTTTCTTTTGAAGAAGAAGTGATGGAGGAGGTGGTATCCATAGAGTGTCATAAATGAATTGTCATTTTGTTGTAGTATGAAAGAAAGTGTTATACCCACCATTACGCCAAGGGTAACCATTTGAACCATTGTGTTTGTTTATGAGACAAACAATGAATGTAGCCTTCAGGACATTTTGTTCTATGGTTTTCAAGTGGTGGGGATGATGGGATGAGTTATGAGACAATTGAGTACCAAACAAGATAATAATTATGTCCAAAATGTCTAGGTGAAGAGATGGGATCTCTATCACTTACAATAATCTTTGGGCTTACCATGTAGATTTTGAGCTGTCTCCATGAATGAGGTGGAAATTGTATTGGCTGGAAGAAGGGTTCAGAGGGAGTGCACAAAGTGTGTGTGCCAGTGGATCTATCTAATCCACCATGATGACACTCTTTCCTTAGGACTTCGGTGGCTTGTGATGGAAATCCATGGAAACATCCTCTCAAGCGTGACTTGGGATGGCTAATGGTTGGCCAAAGACTACGGGGTCTTAATTGTTTCCACTTATATTTTGTTGGCAAAATAACTTGTTTACCACAAACCTTTGAACATGGGTTCAGTCCATCCCAAAAAATCCTTCTTGACCCTATGGTAAGGTTTTCAAAAATCTGAGTGCCCTCCCTCTTTGGAGGTGTGTAATTCAATAGTACCTTTTGTTTGAGTTGGAGTTCTTACATAAATATAAAGATCTCTTGTACATGGTAGATCATTTTTTTTCCATGTAGAAATGTCCTCGATTACCTTTGGAATCCTGGTGCAACCTTTGAATGAGGTCCACACTTTTTCTTCGTCTTCCATTCATACCTTTCTTCTATTAGTAATCCCGGGGTTGGATGATGAGATAGCATAGAGAAGACCTCAACATATTCATCCCTTCTTGAGTGCATACTGCCAACATTTTGCTTCCACTTTTTTATAGGCGATTTCAAAATCATAGCTCAATATCTTAGATTTACCCATTTTTGTTGTTCTTGAAGATAGTCTTTATTCCAAAAATTATTTAAGACTATCATGATTTGTTTTGCGACCTTGAAGTGCCTACTATTAGGTGTTGGGGATGCCATTTCTTCAATGCATGTAGTGTTTAATCATTTCCTTCTAATAAATGGGTTTTGTGTAGGTCCTTTCCATGAGTGAGAATTGGAGCTTTCCAAAACTGGGGTCCCTTCCTTCTTGCATTAGGACAACACCAATTCCATTTCGGTATCACATTTCCACAATAAAGGTTTTTGTGAGATGCAGGTGGTCAAAGGCAGGGAGCTTTTCACATCACCTCTTTAAGTTGTTCAAAGATTTAGTTGCCTCTGGAGTCCATGAAAATGCATCCTTCTTAGTTAATTAGATTAAAGTTGTTGATTATTCTTCCATAGTTCCAAAACAAACTTGCGGTGGTAACTTGTCAAACCCAAAAATCACTTTAAGATTCTTCAATGTTTGGAATCAGTAATCCATGTAGCCTTAATCTTGAGGGATACCTTGACATATCTCATGGGATACAATATGACCAAATACTCTACCTCCTTCACTCAAAGAAACATTTGGATGGTTTTGGCATATAGTTGTTTCTCCTTTAGTAGTTTGTAACACCTTGTCAACATGTCTTACATGATCCTCCCAAGACTTTATTTATAGATTAGTATATCATCCAAAATACTAACACAGAATTTTTGGAAGGAAGGGCTTGAAAATGGAATTCATCAACCCTTGGAATGTGGAAGGTTATTTCTAAGGCCAAAAGTCATGACCAAAAAATTCGTAATGGCCTTCATTTGGAGTTTGGAATGTTGTTTGGGATATCTTCTTCCTTCATTTCTAATCTGGTGATACACTGAATGGAGATCCAACTTTATTGAAATGAATTGCTCCATGTAGTTCTATAACAATTCATCAATGGCGTGAATCACAAACTTATCTTTAATAGTGATCTTGTTGAGCTCTCTATAATGGACACATCATGTGAGCCATCTTTCTTGAATACCATTACCAGCAGTGCCCGGTAAGAACTTTGGCTAGGTCCTATAATGTGACCTCTAAAGCATTTCTTCAACCATGCATTAATTTCACTCTTCTAGGCATAAACGTATATGTATGGCTGATGTTAGGAGAGACACTCCCATGAATTAGGTGAATATCATGATCATGATTTCAGTGGGTGGAATACCTTTGGTAATATCTTAAATACTTTGGAATGCTTATCAATGATCCCTTGGAGATATAGAATTAGATGGCTTTAGATGTTTGAAAATCCAGTGAGCATGGTTGTGCAATAACACCTTGATGCCCTTTTTCAATAATTTGTTTCATGCCATTAGAGCTTATCCTGCCACCGGGGTTTCCCTATAATTAACTCTTAACTCAATTTCTTTTCCTTCCAAGCGAAGGGTACATGAAAAGTTCTTGAAATTAAAATCCACCGTTCCTAATGATTGTAACCATTGGATTCCTAGGTACAACATCAGGTACCACCATGGGTATGTAATCATTGGACTATTCATTTACATATGTATTACCCATAGTAAGATTGATCTTATTTCATTTTTTTCTGAGCAATTGATAGTTCATATTCTGCCAATCATTACTTGAAACTCTGGTCTTTGGATATACAAAGCAATTGAGATATTTGGCTAATTTATAGTGAATGAAATTATGAGTCACTTTACTTGAGAATAAATTAATTTACTATTGCCTTTTTTGATATATCCTTAGGTCTTGAGGGTTTGAAAGTGTTAATTCCATCCAAGTACATTACACGATATCATGGGGAGTCCAACTCTTGAGACAGAAATTGTTTCTACGTTTTTCATCTTGAGATGGTTCTTGTTCTTCTTCTTCTTCCCCTCTTCACAATCTATGCCAGAGACCATTTCTTCTCCACCACACTTATGTCCCTTCTTGTACTTGTCATCACAATTAAACTTTCATTATTTGTTTTCTCTCCTCAATTGTTGAGGGTGTCAAACATGGGTTGAGGTGTTTTTAGAAGAAGGAGCACTATTCTTTTTATAGATGTTGGGATTGGTCCTTATAGTAGTCATAGCCATATTTTTTACTTTCGGCATCTCTTGCCACCCTAAATGCATTCTCGAATTATTTGGGTTCCCAACGATGAACCTCATGTTGAATGTTATCCTTTAAAGTTCTATGAATACATCAATCAAGTGCTCATCAGATATCTATTACCTGCATATTCAATCTTTGGAAGTTCTCAATGTGCTATGGCTGGAACCTTTTGCTTGAGATTTATCAGGTGGCTAAAGAAGGTATTGCTCCTTGTATCCTCATAGTGTGCTATCATTTCTTCCATATGAAAATTTTCAGTGATGAGTGATTTCGAGAACAAAGCCATCAATACCATACAAATTGATTGGGTTATAAATGCTAAAAAGAATCAATTTGTACCTTTTATTGTAAGAGTGGCACATTATGTAGATCAAAGAATTGCTCCATTTGGAAATTATCCATGTGATTGGGTCCTTTCCATCAAACTTCCTCATATCCCGATCTTAGGAGCGTGGTTGGTCTTCAACCCAAAGTTGGAGTTCTCCATTCTTGATTCATCTTCCTTGTGTCCTCATCCTTGAATTCCAATGGACACATTTTCGGAGTTCGGATGTCCTCTCTATTAGGAAATTTTTCATTTCCTTCCTTGATCTCCCCTTTTAAACCATCCATCCCACAGTATCCATGGCCTCCAATTTAGCTTGAGTTGAATCCATCATCCCTTGTAATTAGTCTTTTGTCATTTGTCTTCTTTTTGTAATTCCATTTTATTTCCCTCATTTCTTCCTGCCTTCATTAGGAGTCCAAGTAGGACTGTCTAGGAGCTTATTTGGTGTAGAAGTTCCCTTTTGAATTTGTATGTTGGCCAAGTATCACTTTTGAACCTTTTTTTTGATGTGGTTCTGCTAGACAATTTTTTCTTCTATTGTATCTCCAAATTTTTAGCCCTTATGGGTATGAAAATTTTTGTAGTTCTCACGATATTTTTTGTAATTCCATAGGTCTGATCAAGAGTGGATGTGCCAAGTGGAATTTATGGTAACTTCCCACAACTTTCTGATTTTTGGCCTTTCGAGGGAGATCTCACTTGTATAGCATGCCACCTTGCAAAATCATTGATATATAAAGTGAAGTCATACCCAGTACTAAGAGACTATCCACTATCTAATACAATTGGTCTCACTCAATTTGGATACTCTAGGAAAAGTTATGATAGTTTTAAGCGGAACTTACCTTCTTGAGACTAGTCATATACCCTATCTTCCACCAGATTAATATAGACTAGTCATATACCCTATCTTCCACAGGGTGTATATACAAATATAAGATGACCCAGAAGAAAAACGTTTTACCACGGATACCTTACTAATTTCTATGAATAGCCTCCATATTTCAGGGTCTAAAACGTTACAGAAACAAATTTATAGCGAAAATTCTGCAATGACTCAGTTTAGGATGATTCCATAACCCTATCTTGCACAGGATGTATATCCGAAATTGTAAGGCCTCAGGAGCTGAAATTTTAACCCAAAGTACCTTGATCCATCTATTAAATATCGTCCAAGCCGTTCCTTCTGAAACTTTGTAGAAAAAAAGTTATAGCGAAAATTCCAAGGTGTCTTAGATGTAGCAGCGAAACCCCAAGACCTTGAGCTCTGATACCATATATTAAGAACCAAATATCAATATAGCATAGAAAAACCTAAGAATAAGTACTCAACACCTTGAAAAAGAGAGAAATTCAGATAATAAGCCTCTTCGACGGGGAAACCTCCTTATGCCCACATAAAATGTACAATTACAAGATGATTCCAAATGAAAATGTCTCCTTGGTATATATAGGAGAATAGGAGGTGAAATTACAACTAATGGACTAAAGCCAACATAAATAAAATAACATTACTAATGTAATATGCCCCAATTAGTGGGTAATGATCCATTATTTAGGGCTTAACAAATTCTATGGGGAATTTGGTATTAAAATGGGACAATCTTAAAATTACTACCCCCAAGGAAATGCACTGGTCGAATCAACAAACAAGACTTTGATCCAAATTCTTAAAAAGACAATTGATCATAACCAAAAAAATTGGAATTTAAAATTAACAGATGCATTATGGGAAAGCATATTGACACCAAAAAGCAGCACGGGGATATCTCCATATACATTGGTATATGGAAAAGAAGAAAAAATGCCAATCAATCTATATTTAAACGCTTTGACCTATGATGTAAATATTGAAGACACAGAAAATATTTATCCTTTGCACAAAATGCTAAATCAAATTCTGAAGTTAGAAGAAGAACATGTTGAGGCCTTGAAGAAAATAGATCAAAGACAACATAATGTCAAGAAATATTTTGATTAAAGTGCAACAATCAATAATTTTCAAAAAGGTGAATTGGTATTTCTTTGGAACAAAGCTAAAGAAAAATATTCAATGCATACAGAGTTCGAAGCCCTTTGGATTGGTCCTTACATCATTGAAAATATTTTGAGTTTTAATTCGTACATGCTTAAAGATATGAATGGGGCAGTATTAATGTTTCTAGTCAGTGAGAAGCATCCAAAAGATTATTTGCTTGATAAAATTTCTTCCTTTTTGTATTTTATTCCTTTATTTTTTTTTATATATTATCTTTCTCTGACTCCATATCCCAATGAAGAAGATACTTGGTTTTCATATTAAGGGTTCTCAGCAACCCACAGGGGGTCACTATTCCGCAGTTGAATCTAGTTGTTGACCCTTATATTTTATTTTCCCTATTAATTCTCCATTCTTAGAAAAAAAAATTGTTTTTCTTTTTGTAAAAGTATACTTTGTCTTTTTCGTCACCATACTTAGTCATTTTCTTTCACTTCATTGTGGGTTCACGGGTTAGCATAATTTTCTTTATAACTCCACTATCACCAAAATACCCTTTCACTTCTGTGATCCCCAACTTGCACGACACTTAGAAAATCAAATTCTTATCTCAACTCGGGTTCGTGGGTCCTCGAGTCTCTGATCATCTCCATTCATCCTAAAAGCTCAACCGATAGTGATACTTAACCATTGACTGTCCCTTTTCTTCCCACACAACACTTGCACATTTTTCTTTTTCTTCACATCCAACTCGCAGGTTCACCTCCACTTTTATTTCATATCTGCTCCCTTCATAACATGATTTTTGTCTTGGTACTTTTCTCGAGATACATTTAATGTTGGTACCACGAAAAATAATTGTTTTGAAAATCACGAAAAGGCCGTTATTAATGGCAGAAATCTCTAGGGATTTTCCTTCAATGTGCATTAAAAGTTCTTATTTTGGAAAATATTAAGTCATTATTATCTAGAAAGGTGCCCCATTGCTATGAATATCTTATAAGTAATTACACAAACAGTCCACCAACTTCATGGTTGTAGGAAGGCAACAATTTTGTGGGGATACAGTGAACATTTTTGGATGAGAAGATCATAATTTTCAGTGGTCGAGATTCTACTGGTACTACTCTACATTGCCTCTAATTCAAAGAAATGGAAATGTAGTATGGACATAAGGAATTGCTCTTGTTGAATGTGTACTCAAAGTATTTGATTGTAAAGAAGTTATCACCTAGTGTGTTAATAAGTATATTTCAAACCAAAAAGTCATTGAACTCCAAGGAGAACCTCTTATTTCATTAGCACCAGTCATTTTCAGGAAGATGTTGAAGTTACCAGAGCCAACTCTTACCTTTAAAGGAGAAGAAACGCGGTATTTTCTCAAGAAAAGAAATAATGGACTCGAACTCCTGCAAGAATAGCTTGAAGACCCTGTGGTGATTCATGTTGACATAACAAAGATTCAGGTTAGTTCTTTGAAAACCCCTTATCGCAAAATTGCATGGCTATTCACCAAAGTTATTGGTCAAGAAAATACAGCAACCATATCTCGGTTAGCTCTGTACATTTTTCACTTTACAGTTCATGAAAAATCCATCTTCAACTGGGGAAAGCTTATCTCTATCGAAATGGCTTCCCATCTTTCAAATTTTAAGAAAGAAAAGAAACTTTTCATGGCTTCATATTTAATATTTGTTATTGTGTCCTGCCATATTTTCAAAGGATTAACAATTGGCAAGAGGGTAGACTATAAAATCGACATTGTAATTGTCTGGTACCAATATCTTTGGAGACAAAATACCCCTATTTATTTTTATGAAGCATGTAATGAATTTGTTACAGTTTTCAATAAAATTATCTTTGGAGATAACACATCCAGGTTGTCATCAGAGGCAGCAACTTTTATAAATAATAAGGGTACCCTGGAGAAGAGGGGAAATTATAATGTCATTAGAATGTTTTTCTTCCGAGAAAGACCTTCTTTTATCCCTTACTACATTTCATATAAAATGTTTATCACTAAAGTTGCTAGGCCATATGGATCTTGACTTCACTTTTTCATGAAAAGAGAAAAAGGCAATGTTGAAGGTCAGAGAAATTATATTAAGAAACATAACCAAAATCGATGAATTCTCAACCCATTTCTATCATTTGAATTTGAAATGTGAAGAAAAAATCAAAGGGTTCGACCCAAGTCATATTTTTGTTGACCATGTGTGTTTAGTAGGATTCAGTAATGTGTTTACCCAAACAATTATATTTGGGGAAGAAGACGGTAATACTCAAGATACTCTATTTCAACCTATTGATTATATTGAGACTATAATAAGCACTACAAATCATCATAAGCGAAAAGGAAAGGGTCCAAATGAAAAAGGTGCTCAATCTGCAGTAGTTTCGCAGAAAAATGGCCTACCTAAATACAATATTCAAACAACAACAAAACAGAAAAAGGTTTCAAGTGGAAATTCAAGTGGAGGAGGTGATAAAAATCCTCCTCAAGGAAAAATGGAAAATCCCCACAAAATTCAAGAAATAAGAGAAAGGTTCCCCCGCAAGAAGAAGCAGAGCAGTAGGTATCTAAAAGTGATACAAATAACTTATCTCTTGAGGATATGGATCTTGAAGTTGATGTTGAAAATATACATTTCCCTGATGAAGAACAAAGATTACAAGAAACCCGGGAAATTGCAGTTGAAATAGCCGCACAAGAAGAATATTTTTTAGACGAAGAATCATTTACTATTAAAAATGCACTATTTGACAAGTATTCTATAAAGTTAGTGTTTGAAGGAGTAAATCGGAGAAATAAAAAAGGAAAATCTTGTTCTGAATATGATCTTAGTAACTTGTCTTCATCTCAAATTTCTAACATGCACAAGGTAATTGGTGATACCATGGATGTTTCAATTGATGACTTGGAAGCACAAAATGCCAAATTAAAAGAAAAAGTCATAGAACTAGAATCCACCTTGATGCCTCCCCCTATTATTACAATCCCATTAGCTATTGTGAAGCCAGGAACACCTGACTTGAAGTTGAATAAATCTTCAAGTTTGTTAATGGTTTTCAGAAAATTTGTTAAGGAAAATACAAAAAGAATAATGTCACTTATCATGGAGGCATGGGATGTATCTGGTAATATTATTTCTTTCAGATCTCGAGTAAATGCTTATAATGAATTCCTTCAAGAAGATTATAAACATTAGGAAGGATTTTATAAAGATGTTGTTATACCATTTGTAATCAAAGTTTCCAACATGACCAAGCTCAAAAGAAGGGAAGAAGACTTGCCCTCTCTGTCCAGAATGAAACATTTAAAGGCATGATGGATCAAAAAGATCATTAATTTAAGACAATTGTAATGAATTTGTAAATAAAAAGGAAATGTTATTCAAAAAGCTAACCAAGATAGACTTCGCAGGAAACATCGGAGAAGTACAAGATTCAAGATTAATCATAATTTTTGTATTTATGACAAAGAAACAATTTGGAGAACACGTGGACATATTGAAAATCTTTCAGATGAAAATTTCAATAGTATAATTGAATATGATGAAAGAGAGATTGATAATTGGCTAGTAGATTATGCAAACAAAAATCAAGATATTGAAGAGTCAATTCACAATATTTCACATGACTTAAGAGATTTGTAAGGTGAGTTATTTGATGTTAAAATTAAACATGAGATAAATGTGGCTCCAATGAAGGATTACATAGAAGAATGGTTTAAAAAATTCCTAATCAAGATTAACGAAGAAAATCAAGAAGTGGCAGTTAGTACCAGTCCAGAAACCATCAGCAAAGAGGATAAAAGGACACTATAAACACCAAACTAGAAAGGAGGTATTTCATCATAGTAAGTCTATACTGATCACATTTTCTTCCTTTTTCAAAGATCATCCAGTTGTATTCATTATTTTGTTGGAAGAATATAACTGAATTCTAATAACTTCTCTTTTGTCTTCTGCCTAGATTTTGTTGCTCGCGTCTTGTTCAAATTATGCATCTTCTTATTCATATTTCACATATGTATTTAATGGTTCACGGGATCCCCAATCCCAGTCCATTCATGGACAAACTCCTTTAAATTTTCTAAGATTGTAAAAGACTCATATCATTTTTTAGAAATTCCAGAGAATTATTTTGGAGTTAATTTCGATTATGTCTTGTAACTATGACTTTTGAGTATAAGATATTTGAAGTTGACTTATCAAACTCTTATTTTTTATCTCAATAAGTAATACTCTTTCAAATTTCTCTTGTGTGATGATCCATTTTCCCTTTTTATTTTGAATGTGATCAGAAATATCTAAAAATTGTGATGGATGTGAGAGTTTCTATTATTTTCTGCAATTTATTTATTTCCAGCAAATGTGATGTTTAAGGTTCTTGGTCCATTTCTCAGGAATTCTCCTATTTTATGCCATTTTAAAAAAAAATTATCGATAAATATTTGGGTTTTTCTTGTTGGCATAATCCAATATATATATTTTAAAGAAAATATTTGAAGAAATTATAGAATGCCACCTCTTTAAAAATGTAGGGGGATTAATATCTTCATGAGGTTTTCATTTCTATCTTAACAGATTCAAACGTCAATAGGCATATCTTCCATGCATATTTCACACAATAAAGACAGTTGTTGTTAATCAATGAGGCTTATTTTTCACACATTCCCCACAAGCATTTTGCATGTAAATGATAGTTATCATCAATTTATGGCATACACCAAGTGTACAATGAGGCAAGTATGAACAACTATGATTGATTGCTAATTAATGATTACAGGGGTGCCTATCAGACAATAAATCTAATTTGTACACGTAATATTCACATATACTTAAGAGCACTAAAAGTGAAAGAGATAGTGAGCAAGAAAAGGAGGGAACCATTTTGTGGAGATACAGTGAACTCTCTAGCCCATGAAAGCAGGGAGTTCCAATGGTATGTAGCCTACAAGTGGTATTTTGAGATCTCTTGGGAAGAATAATCTTACAAACAAAGTGTGGACACCTGGTGTTACACATCCAAATCACTCAACTGGATAAGTGTCGCACATACCTCTCACCTGTCGCAAGTGTCGCAACTTCTATACAACTTGTCGCAAAGGTCACAAGTTGGTTATAAGGGTGTCGTAAATACTGTTGGATCATGTCAC
>SNQJ01S0011540.1:0-10642 GCA_010110895.2 Picea sitchensis
CATCCTCGAAATGGCTTTGATCAACCTCTCTGTCGAGGCATCTTCTGCGGCGACCTCTTCTTGGTCGTGTCCAGCTTCCTCTTCAACCTCAGGATCACTGAACTCTGTCGTACCAGCTCCACGCCTCTGGGTGGTTTCCATATCTTCGAGTCTGGCTCGGAGATCCCGTATTTGACGCTCCATCTCTGGATTCCCTGTTGGATTTCCTGTTGGTATACCCCTTCTTCGGGCATCCCTGTCCTCTCGATCAGGTGATTGCCTCTCCCTTCTTGGCGGCATTACGTCTTCTACTTCTCTCTGCTACCCAGACAAAGAGAACTCCAAACCTGATACCACTCTGACGCAAGTCGTGAGTATCAGAGTGCTTCCTTTCCTCTTTCTCTCTTCCTATCTGAAATATACAAACAAGACTTTAAAAGCTCTGATACCACTCTGACGCAACCCCCGCTCTCACAGCAGCCGGTCACTCCACCAGGACCTTCAATAACTCGGCCCGAAGAGTCAACAGCTCTTCCAACTCCCTCGAGAGTTCTCTACCCACAGTTTCCTCGGCGATCTCCTCTTCTCGTATCGGGAGATCGTATCTCACGATATCGCGAGGCTTGTCACACTTCCTTTGTGCAATCAAACGCCGAAACCCCAATCCCCGAGGTCAACGGTCAACGGCTCAACCTTGTCGGGAATTTCCCCGTCGGGAAATCGGCGTATGAAAGGTCACGTCCGCTTACCTTCCAAACCTCCGAATGCCGATGCACGATGCCATGTGTGTACTCCACACAATCTCTGTGGGACCCGTCGCAACTCGGGACTTCGCTATCTCACCGTTCTCTCTTCGACTTCGAAAACGCCGAAGTGCCGAGTCCCGACTCCTCGGGATCTCGTGCCACCTGTCCCTCCAACAATTGACGGCTCCGATTAAATCGGGGGATCGCAACTCGCGATTTCGACATGCATGCAACCTTCGCACTCGCCAACCCCGATATGCCGATATGAAATGGCCAACAGACTCCTCCGTACACCTGCGAGTCTCGAAGATCTACTCGACAGCTTCAAGTCGTCGGTTCTCTTCCTCTTGAAGAGTTTTCCGCTTCACCACCTTTGTCCTGTGCAACTGAACCAAAGGTGATATCCCTCCTGAGCTTCGTTACTCTGACTCCTTCAGATAACTTTCACGCACTTTCGGTGCTCGACTTTCAACCGCTTCCAACTGCGCTTCAAGTCTTCTAGGTCCTGTGCGTCCACAATCGCAACAACCCCGGCCTTTCTTTTCTCAGATTTTCTACTGAGACTCCAGTTCGACCTGCACTCACCTGCACAGCTCAAACAACCCAATTCACTCTGAGAAAAATGAGAACAAGAGTTTAACTATAGAGCCTCCTCAACGCACTCTATGCGGAGGAATTCCACTGCACTCTATGCAGGAATCTCCTGGCTCAAACAGAGAAACAATTGGACTCATTCACTCATTCTCTCAGGTTTCGAACCTGATATGCAATCACATAAGCAGCATATAAAAGATAAGCATATAAAGAAGCAAGTATGCAACAAAATAACATCAACAACACAAAGAACTCAAACACAGCCATGGAATTGAATCAAGAGCTTTCTTCTATTAATTCAATCTATACATGGGGTTTCTTCATGAATTCTCTGCTCTATTCTCTCTTGCTCTCTCTATGCTAATGCTGAATAATCTAATGCCTCTAATGCTTATGCTACAATGATACAAGGGAGGGTGTCTATACTCCGTTTTCCCTCTCGAAAGTAAAACCTGTCTAATCTACAGCTAACTCCTATCTACCAACATTAAAACCATTAAATGCATGCTTATCTACATTACATTACAAGTGCGCTCAACTTTGAATGCCTTTAGTAAAACAACGGCGCAACAATACCAAGGTAGAATTCAAAATTTGAGGTTTGCTGGCTTGTCCAGCTATCTCTTCTTTCTCCTCGCGCTGGTTCGTATGATGAAGTCGTAGATGCTCCTGCATCAACTATGGAAACTTGGTTCCTACAGTTCCCATAGATACCTCAGGTGAGACTTCACCTGCTTGAGGATGATTCCAAAAGGGTTGGTATCTGAGGGTTTTGTTGGTGAATTAATGTTGAACCCTAGGTCTTCCCACTGCGCGCCAACATATTGCATATTCAATCATCATGAGTGCATTTGATAATGTTGGAATTCACTTTTGAAGAATTATAAGTGGAAATCTTTTAGGAAACTTCTACATGCAATAATAATGTGGGAGATTAAGGAAGTGAATTTTTGGAACTTTGGCATGCATTTTTTGGTGTAGGATTATCTTGGTCCATACACATATGCTAAACAAAATTCAATTTTTTCAAGTAGGTATCATTCATTCATGATATATTTCCTTCGTTTAACAAGTGTTGCCCTCATTTATCTATAATGAACATTTTAGGGATCCAATCATGAAATGTGTTGGCAACCGTATTCACAAATAAATATATTTTATAATAAAAATTGTCTCTTATATTGGTATATGTCCATCTATATATACAATGGAGTATAATGGTTGCAACCATTCAAAAGGATGAGGTTTCTAGTGGGTTGATTAACAATATATTAGTTAATTATCTTTACCTTTTAATCATATTACAAGTCATCTCCACTTGTAATGCTTCATCCTCTGAGCATGGGTAAACATTAATTACTCAATCTAAAGTCTTCATTTTCCCAAGTGGCTTCATATTCTAATAGATTCTTCCACTTGATATTCATTGATACATATTGAATGAAGGAATTTGGTTCTAACTTTCAACATCCCCCGGGGCTTCAATACTAGTCCACCTTCTTCATCCAAAAAGGGGTATTTTTGTATGTATACGAGTTTTTGGACCCAACATTTTCTTAAAACATGAAAGATAGAAAACATATTGTAAGTTCCCTTTGTTTGGTATTTCTAGAGCATAGGCTACTTGGCCAACTCTCTTTCGGATTTGGTAGGGCCCATAAAAATTGGGTGCAAGTATATGATTTTTGTAATTTTTAAGTGAATATTTCTTGTATGGTTGGAGTGGGACAAACACCCAATCTTGTACTTAAAATTAATAGTCATTTCTTTTCAAATTATTGTGTTGCTTGATTTAGTTATTTTCTTGCTTGAGATGATTTTTTAGGATACAAAGTATTTCATCAAAAGTGGCTAGGTAGTTTTTTACAACATGAGATTTGAAATTAGAGATAACATACTCTTTTATTAATGGTGGAGGATATCCATATAAATCACCAAATGGAGTCATTTTGTTTTAATTGTGATAAGTGGTGTTATATC
Organism: Picea sitchensis; assembly: GCA_010110895.2. Classification (NCBI taxonomy): domain Eukaryota; kingdom Viridiplantae; phylum Streptophyta; class Pinopsida; order Pinales; family Pinaceae; genus Picea; species Picea sitchensis. The sequence goes on from SNQJ01S0011540.1 coordinate 3,300, forward strand.
AACATCTAGAAAGATGTGTCCAACTATGCCACTGTGATTGATGGCCATTCACAAAATTATTGAGGTAACCTTCAAGTATTTTATTTACCACTTTAATTTTTCCATGATTATAGGGATGATATAAAGTGCTCATGGTTATTGTGGTCCTTACTTGGTGGAAAAATTCTTTCCAAATTTTGTTTAGGTGGATAGTACATTCATAATGGAAGTAGCATGTCGTAAGATCCTAAAGGAAGTATGTTTAGAACTTTTGGGGTGGATATTCCATTAATAAGGAATTGGCATGTTGGTATGACCTTTGTTACTTTCCTTTTTGATCCAGTGGCTAGTTGTACCAGCCATGATTTATCATGTTTTACTGGCTGAAATTTACATTTCTCAATAGTTTGAGGGGAAACATAAATCAAATTAGAACCAGGGTCAATCAAAATAGAAACAATATGGTTGGAAATCATACCTTCCATCTCCACTATTGAAGCCTGGTAGTGATCTTTTCTATTCTCCAGGGATGCATAAAGATGTGGCATGCTCCTAGCCACATCATTTACTATGGTAGCTTCTTGGATTTGTAGACTCTTCTATTGTCTTGCTACCTATGTGTATAGTCCCTCAACAATTTTTCTTCTCCACATCCCCAACAATTCAAGGATTCTCTCTTTGTATTATTAGTCTTTCATGCGGTTGATCCCAAGGGTTTATTTCCACTTGGAGAGGGAAAATTCTGTTTATACACACTTTTGGTAGGAGGGTTCATATTAGAGCCTTTCCCATGGTTAGTAAACCTTGAAGTTTTAAACCCATTTTTCTTGAGTCCCAATTTGCTTTCCTTTTACCAATCCTTATGAGGTTATGCCTTGTGCTTGAATTTATCATAGTAGTACCTTTCCTTCCTAATGGTGTCTTTTAAGCTATTAGGTTCATCAAACTTGCTTCTTTCTTGAAAATATTGAGGCAATCGACTAATGAATCATTGTATATTTTCCTTTTCATCTTTTATGTAAGGTACATACCTCATCAGTTCAAGGAATTTGTTCACATATTCATCCATGGTGAGTTATCCTAACTTCAGTTCATATAACTCCTTAGTATTTTCATCATAGTACCTCTCAGATATGTACTTTTTCTTGAAATATTTCTCAAATTGTTTCCATGACAACTCCTTCTCGTGAATTCCTTTCACATTTATAAGGTCCTCCCACCATATGGAGGCCTTTCCATTCAAGTTGAAAATTTCTATTTAGGCCTTTAAGTTTTCAGAGCAATCATGGACTCTAAATTACTTATTGAGGCAAAGTAGGAAAGCTTATGCTTCTTCCCCCTTCTTAATATCCCCATCAAAAGTGGGTGGCTTTGATTTCTTAAACTATTTAGAGTCACAACCCTTAGCATGATTTCTCCTCTTTCTTCTCCCTTGAAAAGGTGAGTTACTCCAACTAATAGAAAATTTCTTAGAACTATTAGTTCCCTCACTAAAGGATTCTTCATATGAATCCTTGACGTTAGCATGCTTCTTGGCTCCATGTCGAACCTTATTTGAGGTGCTTCTTCTTGTGTTGTTATTTTTGGGGCCATACTTTTGTATCTCAGGTGGACTTTGTTTTTTCTTAGTATTGTGTTTGTTCACATCACTGGCCATTGGTCTTTCTTGCAGTTGCCTCTGTATGTCTGATAGGATTTGCAACATGACTACATTAATTTTATTTTATTTATCCTATTCTTTTATCATCCTTTCATTGTCTACCTTACAACTTTGTAATTCTTCCATAAGGCTTCTTACAGTTTCATCTAAATCTGGAGGGGTTTCTACCACTCCCCTCTAATCATATTATTATTCTCTATTATCGGATCTTTCTCCCAACTCATGGTGTATCACCATTATTTACGTTGTAGTTTTCCTTGCTATCCACTCATTTTTTAAGTTTTGATAACAACATTTAATGTTAGTTAACTATCCTCAATTGTATGAATGGCGCATGTAATTTTTCTAAGGTAAAATTAGCTTCATTATTCCACATATAACAACAATATGAAGTTTAGATTTAAAACATGTAAAAACAACATAAGGGCTCACTCTTTTCAGTAGTAAATCTTAAATAATCTCTTATAGATGGGTAGGGTAGGGTGTCCTCGCCCTTAAAATCATCTAATAAAATTTTTTTTGACTCTTTTATGAGCCCAAGCAGGACAAGTGTTGTAAACTAATCTAATACCACTCTGTCACACACCTGACCCCCTAAGTATACTTTTAAGGGATATGGGTATAAATTTTCCACTTTCCTACAACTATCTATATTCCTTGAATATGGAATCCATCACCTTGTGCTCATCGAGAGCTTTCCAATGACTATATCCTTGTCCAAAACCAAGTTCTGGTTTGAAATTTATGGATTTCTGAAGTTTCGGGGTGTCATTGGCCAATGGCCACCCCCTTCACCATGTGGCATCCACGTGGCTTTAATTATCTCGTGTCATCCGACATGGAACTATCGTGACCCATGTCTTCATTCTCTACAAATGACATGGCCATGGAAGGATGGGTTACAGGGAATATCTCCTAGGTCTTCGTGGATATCGGGGCTTCAGCCCTTCGACGATTCTTGTGCAGATCCAAAAACTTCCCCAGAGACCCGAATTCCCAAAGTCTTTTTCCACTCCAGAATCTATGGTGGAGCTATATCCACCCTTAGATCTGACAGTTGATATTTTTCTGCACTTCACACATGGTTTAGACTTGAAAAAGGGGGGGTCCCACACCTAACCCATGACCAATCCAATGACACAACGTGGAACTACCCATGCATGCAACATGAAAATGGTGTGTATGGGATCGTCCAATTGGGGTTGGACACTACAATAAGAAAACTTCGGTGCTTCAACATTTAACACACCCTCCTATATCCTCGGCTCTCCGAAAGCCCTGGAGTTTTGAAGTTATGAAACTCTAGAACTCTTGACCATGTACTTCATCCTTCGACCTTCGAGATATTCTTACCCCTTGTACCTTGCACTTCCCTAACTGTAACTTCGCTAAAGTGTGTACAAAGACTTCCTTGTGGTTGATTGAAAAATGGAGAAATAGTTTATGTTGGATAGTTGATCAATTTCTCACACCACTTCCAAATTCCTTTCCTCGATCCAATGGTTGACAGAAATTTGTCTCTTCGGGACCCCACGAATTCACATCCCTTACAGTTCTTAACCCAATAATTCCCCAAAGGGTTACCTACATAAAGGGTCATAAACCAGGGATGACTATTTATTGTTGATAAACATTGTTTTTACCCTATCCTTCCACAACACTCTATCTAATGGTCGGGAAGGGTCCCAAAGAATTCTTACATCTACCACTTGCATCACTTCAAGACTTCAACATTTGTGGGTTCTAGTCATTTAACACCTTTTTACTCCCACAGTAGATCAATTATGAATTGACCATAGCATATATCCAATGGTCAGGGAAGATCCTAAAGGTCCTTAGATCTACATCTCACATTTCTTCGCAGCTGAAATGTTGGTCAGGGTTTAATGATAAGGAAGATCTCATGATAATGTATAAGAGACCACCATTTGTTGGTCAAACCATATGGTAATTGTGTCAATAGGTTTCCTTTGGTAGGAATGGAGTATTTTGAAGTTTAAACATCCTGAAGCCCCAAACCTCCGAAGTCTCAAAGACCGGATAGCTTAGCTCCTATTGAGAGTAGAGAATGGTTCCATGATCTTGGTCATATGGGACTTTGATAAGACCCAGAGGGCTACACTCTTAAATATTAACTGATATTTTGTTAAGTTTGTGGACTTGAGCCTAAGGTCACTTGGAAAAGAAAACAACTTGAAGGAAGCATCTTTTGTCTTTAGAGCTCAAAATCCATAATAGGGAAAAGGTAATTTCAACGAATTGATAGGACCTGAGGAGTCCCGTAGAGTCTATATTGACTCTATATTTTCGATATTAAACCTTTGGAAATACTTTTGAGGGTTTTCCAACTAGCACAAAGGCCAAATTCTTATGCCCCAAATTAATTTAAAACTCATTACTAACAGTTCTCCTTTCCTAAACAGAGGTAAGCAAAAACACATTTACAAAATATGATATTTAAGCTTTACTTCAGAGCCACAAATTATACCATTCAAAAAAGATAAAATATTATGCCATCATCCAGCTCAAGAAAATACATATTACAACAAAACAGTTAAGACAATATAAAGCTCAGAGTAACACTTATCTGAAATTTGAAATTAGTTGGAAATTGTTTAAAGGGATGCCCTTTTCCACCCAACCATAGAAATAGTTTTTCTTGGAATATTCCTCCACTATCCACCCCCTAGCTAGATCATAATTCCATGAGAGAGATATTCTTCTTTTTCTTAGCAACATCAAGGGACTGGGAGTAAACTCTATGTAACGAGCTTAGCTTCCTAAGGTCATGCTAAACCAGAAATTTTAATGATAAGTGGACTCAAATGTTTTGTGCTTTGTTCAAAGGTGACACGATTGCTGCCAATATAAGATAATATCCTTTTCCCTCCTGTCATTTTTTGTTTTTTCATAGTGAAATGAATGCTACGATACAAAGGAGGAAATGAGTGTCACAAGTAAGCAATCTATTTCTATCAGTGGAACATACCTATGCTCAATGCAAGGAGGTGCATGCATGATATTGACACTCGGGGGAATGTTTCCTCTTGGGAATAGGGTGTCAATCTACAAAGGATATAAACAAGTCTCTTCTTGGCTGATGATACAAAATGTTGAGGTGAAAGGATTATAATGAAAAAGCGGTAACCAACAATAGGCTCAATACTGCAAGCAACAGAATGAGATGTAATTACAACTTAATGCCAAAAAATGTCATTTTTTACAATCTTAGTCTACTTGGTTTGAAAAAGAGATAAAATTTCACCAAATAGACGTCCTTTCAAATCCAATTTATGAGTATGAAAGAGACAAGTTCGCTCGACAATCCTTTTGATTTTTTAGAGAGTCAGAAAAGAGCTTAAATTAGACTCGTTGGGGGGTTTCTAGGTGGCATGTCATGGGGGGGTTGAAAGGCTCACATGCAAGAATTCTTTGAAAGGTCAGCAGCTTATGAATAGCTGACACAATCTTGGGAAAACCCAAAGATTTCCAATTCGAGGAGGATAAAGTGCCAGTGGAGGTTACCGTCTCAATGATATATCAGAGAATGCCTCTTATCTGAAAAGGTGTAGGAGAAAGAATTTGATACCCCAAAATACCATCCCAGTCAAAGGGAACCTCTCCAAAACTTGGAGGGAGAGTAAAAATCTCTCTTGTTCAGAAGTTGCAGGACTATAAATATTAATGACATGGTCGAAATATGTCTCACTCCTTACAACATGAGTGGGGTAGGGTGATGATTTCATCAGCATGACTGTTGTGTCAATCAAAGGAAAAATGGATTGTTGGGAAACCAAAGATGAATTAGAACTCGACGGACCCCCAGGCAAGGACCGAACTGTTGGCATGTTTTACAGATAGTGTATTCTTTTCATTGATGGCAAGTACAATAGCGATGATGGCTTGAGTACAAGTATAATGTGCCAGGTAGGCACCAGAAGTATTTTGGGGAGACGCAGCAGAGAAATATCGTGAAGACCAGAAGAGATAGTGAGAGGTGCACACAGAGTGCAAGAGTGTGTTTTTTCATTTGATGGAAAATAGGCAGACAAGGAATATTAGCAACGATGATGGCATGGAAAGATCAAAAGCGTAAACTCCATTTTGGAGTTTCAGATACCGGGAGTTGGAGGAGTCAAGAGTCGAGACTCTTCACCACAGGAGTCCCGAAGTTGTGAAATGTGAAACGCAGAAATCCTAAAATAGGCACATCAACAAAGACTCCATTTCGGAGTTTTGCAAACCAGGAAATCAAAGGTTTCAGATACCGAGAGTTGGAGGAGCCAAGAGTTGAGACTCTTCATCATAGGAGTCCCGAAGTTGCAAAATGTGAAACGCTAAAGTCCCGAAACAGGCACATCAACAAAGACTCCATTTCGGAGTTTCGAAGACCGGGAAATCAAAGGTTTTGGATACCAGGAGTTGGAGGATTCAAGAGTCGAGACTCTTCATCACAGGAGTCTCAAAGTTGTGAAATGTGAAATGCCGAAATCCCGAAATAGGCACATCAACAAAGACTCTGAAATCTCGAAATCCCGAATCTCAGCATAACACCTAGTGATGATGAACGCATGGGTATAACTACCAAAAAAGATGAGGAATTGCCATCATGATCAGGAAGAGGACTCGAAACGAGGAGAACATGCAGAACAAAGAGAGTGTGTTGATGCTCGAGGGAGTGAAGCAGTGCTAATGTGGAGGGGCAGTGAAAATCCCGATGTGAAAAATAATGGCGAGGTGTAGAACATCGGGGAGGATTGCGCATATAGGATGCACAAGGTGCACAGAGACTATAAGAATGTAGAACAAAGAAGAGATGGGGGTTGTTTTTTAGAGTGATTTAGACGTGTAGAAGGAGGCAGTGTGCAGCAGCTGAAATACACAGAAGAGGAATGGTCCATTGAATGGACATGGCGCACATAGCATAAAAGGCAGAAGAACAAAGAGCGCAAGGCATGTATTCAGGAAGACAATGAGGCAGACAAAGCAGGGTAGTGTAGAAGAACAGTGATGAGACTAGTAAGCCATTTATGAACATTATATCATTGTAATTAGTTTTAGTAGAAAAGATTCATATTCCAGGGTGGTAGGGAGGTGCTACAGAGGACTGTTGTCCTCATAGGTTCAAGTGGGTGCTTGAACACAGGGAGTTGTAGCTTCCATCTGGTTGTAGCCAGAGAAACCAGAGTGGCAGGGTGGTGCAAGAGAGAACTATTGTTCTCTATTTTACAAGTTGGTGCCTGTGTGACTGGAAGTTGGTGATTCCATCCAGTTGGTGTTGGAACACTTAGGGAGTTGTTGCTTCCTTCTAGTGGGTGCTAGAGAAACCAGGGAGTTGGTGCTTCCTTCTAGTGGGTACTAGAGAAACACAGGGAGTTGGTGCTTCCTTCTAGTTGGTGCTAGAGAAAACAGAGATTTGGTGCTCTCAGCAAGTTGCAGCTTGCAAAACAGAGGTTGTAGCATCACAATGAGTTGGAGCTCATATGTATGATAATGTACAGAATGTAAAGATTAATTATCATACCAAGGAAAAGAGGTTTTTACCCTTTATGGGTTTCCTCAGGAAATATTTGTCTCTGTATATTTCATATGTTTGACTGATGTCAAATGTTCTATTGCTTACCTCCCTGCATTTTTTTGATTGTCATTAAGTTCTCTGCAAAGAGTTTAAAATAATCATAATTTTTTAAGCACGGTAACAACG
>SNQJ01S0011540.1:24862-44095 GCA_010110895.2 Picea sitchensis
GACCAAGCATATTCCCATAAAATACCATTTTCTGAGAGAGTAGGTCACCAATCAGATTGTTCAGGTCCATTACATTCCAACCACAGAACAAATTGCAGACATCTTTACTAAACCCCTAGCCAAGACACCATTTGAATATCTCTGACAGAAGTTGGGTGTCATCCCATCTCACACCTAAGAGATTCCATCCTGTTAAGGGGATTTTGTATTGATTGAATATTTGATACCTCTGAAAAATAATGCAATAGCTCAGGGGGAGCGTTTTTTCTTTGAAATTGATGTCAAAGGGGGAGAAAAGAATAGTCCTGGGTGCCTTTGTTTCCATCAATGCCAAAGGGGGAGATTGTTGGCATGTTTTACAGGTAGCTTATGCTTGTCACTGATGGCAAGTACAATAACGATGATGGATTGAGTACAGGTATAATGTGCTAGGCGGGCACCAAAAGTATTTTTTGGAGATGCATCAGAGCAAGCTCGTGAAGACCAGAAGAGATAGTGCAGAGGTGCACACAGAGTGCAAGAATGTGCTTGTTCATTTGATGGAAAATAGGCAAGCAAGGAAGATCAGTAGTGATGATGGCATGGAAATATCAGAAGCGTAAACTCCATTTTGGAGGTTTGGATATCGAGAGTTGGAGGAGTCAAGAGTCGAGACTCTTCATCACGAGAGTCTCAAAATTGCGAAATGCCAAATGCCAAAATCCTGAAACAGGCACATAAACAAAGACTCTATTTTGGAGTTTCGCAGACCAAGAAATCAAAGGTTTCAGATACCAGGAGTTGGAGGAGTCAAGAGTCGAGACTCTTCATCACAGGAGTCCCAAATTTGCGAAATACAAAACATTGAAATCCCGAAATAGGCACATCAACAAAGACTCCATTTCAGAGTTTTGCAGACTGGAAAATCAAAGTTTTCGGATACCAGGAGTTGGAGGAGTCAAGAGTTGGTACTCTTCATCATAGGAGTCCCGAAGTTGTGAAATGTGAAACGTTGAAATCCCAAAATAGGCACATCAACAAACAATCCATTTCAGAGTTTCGCAGACTGGGAAATCAAAGATCAAAGGAAATTTAACCTTTGAATTCGCGATATGCAAAATCATGAAATAATCCTAGCCGTCGGATCAAGGATTGATCTGGACCATTGATCAGACACAACGAAGGCCCGTAAAGTTTTGAAATCACAATAAGATCTGACCGTTGGGTCCATAGGACACATGGCGAAAGATCAGCATTTCGTTGACTGGAAAGTCAAAGGAACGGGGCTCCCTAACCTCTCGAACTCGTGATATGAGAAATCGCGAAATGTTGAAATGTGAAATTGCGACATGGAGTTTTGGAGATCACGACTTGGATATTCAAGATGCCTCGCAACAAGAATTCGTGACATGCAAAATCTCAAAATGTCGAAATGCGAAAACACCTTTTGGTGTAGGTTGTGGTCACCACCTGAGGCCACATGTGAAAGGAAATGTGAAAGGTGCCAAAGGAATAAGGCTTAAGAGGTTCATAGTGTAACTGCCAGAAACCACTAATTGTTTCTGCACAGAAAAATCAAAGAGGCCTCAGTGTGATTGACAGAGGAGTTGAAGAGTCTCAAGGCATCTGCCAATGGAATGAAGACTGTTGATAGAGGCGATTGACAGATGGAAGAGCATTGAAGCCTGTAACTGCAATAGAGAGGATGAGCTCGACTATGATAGAGAACATGAAGAGTCTCGACTACTAGACAGGCTAAGGAATCTCAGCATAACACCCAGTAATGATGAACGCATGGGTATAACCGCCAGAAAAGTTGAGGAATTGCCATGATGATCAGGAAGAGGACTCGATACGAGGAAAACATGCAGAACAGAGAGAGTGTGTTGATGCTTGAGGGAGTGAAGTGATGGAAATGTGGAGTGGCAGTGAAAATCCCAATGTGAAAAACAATGGCGAGGTGTAGAGCATCAGGGAGGATTGCGCATATAGGATGCCCAAGGTGCACAAAGACTATAAGAATGTAAAACAAAGAAGAGATGGGGGTTGTTGTTGAGAGTGATTCAGGTGTGTAGAAGGAGGCAGTGTGCAGCAGCTGAAATACACAAAAGAGGAATGGTGCATTGAATGGACATGGCGCACAAAGCATAAAAGGAAGAAGAACAGAAAGCGCAAGGCATGTGTGCAGGAAGACAGTGAGGCAGACAGAGCAGGGCAGTGTAGCAGAACAATGATGAGACTGGTAAGCAATTGATGAACATTATATCACTGTAATAAGTTTCAGTAGCAAAGATTCATGTTCCATGGTGGTAGGGAGGTGCTAGGGAGGACTGTTGTCCTCAGAGGTTCAAGTGGGTTCTTGAACACAGGGAGTTGTAGCTTCCATCTGGTTGTAGCTAGAGAAACCAGAGTGGCAGGGTGGTGTAAGGGAGAAATGTTGTTCTCTATTTTAAAGGTTGGTGCTTGTGTGACTGGAAGTTGGTGATTCCATCCAGTTGGTGCTGGAACACTTAGGGAGTTGTTGCTTCCTTCTAGTAGGTGCTAGAGAAACTAGGGAGTTGATGCTTCCTTCTAGTGGGTTCTAGAGAAACACAGGGAGTTGGTGCTTCCTTCTAGTTGGTGCTAGACAAAACAAAGAGTTGGTTCTCTCAACAAGTTGCATCTTGAAAAACATAGGTTGTAGCCTCACAATGAGTTGGAGCTCATATGCATGATAATGTACAGAATGTAAAGATTACTTATCATACCAAGAAGAAGAGGTTTTTACCCTTTATGGGTTTCCTCAGGAAATATTTTTCTCTGTATATTTCATATGTGTGACTGATGTCGAATGTTCTATTGCTTAACTCCCTGCATTATTGTGATTTTCATTAAGTGCTCTGCAAAGAGTTTAAAATAAGCATAATTTTTTAAGCACGGTAACAACTAATTCACGCCCCCCCCTCTCAGTTGTCCAACACACACTTCCTGTACCACAGTAGTAGCAGGGAACAAACGAGTAAGGTGATCTCCTTTGCAAATCCTACAAAGGAGCTTGGGCTTACATATTACATGTCTAGGCTTCTCAATCATATGAATTCCTTCAGCGTCATTCAAAACGGTTGGCGACATGCTCTCAGCGTGACTAGAAGAGGCTGGTGGTTCATCCCCACATGATGCATAGAGGTTGGAGATGTGATGTTAGTATGACTCATGGCAACTAGATTTTTTGACACGGACCCCAAGACCCTCGGGCCGATATCCGCTCAGGATCATTCTAATCTGCCCTCCTGAGTCTGATTAACTCTTTGATTTTCCCCACAGAGAATCCCTCACACACACGTCTGTGTATCCATAGGTCCTTATGAATATGCCCTGTGTGATCAAACACAAAGCATCACTCCAATATCCTGACCTCAATAAATTGATTTCACCCTTTTCCAAATCAGGACTTCGGATTTCGCGATTTCGTGATTTATGTTGTCGAGTTTCCGGCTCTTCAACCTACCGAAACCCGAAATGCCGAAACATCGAAATCTTCAACCACATCCTCCTCCATAGCTTTATCGTGTTTCGTGACTTCAGGAGTTCCGGAACAAAGAACCCCGACCTCTTGTCTTCGAAAATACCGAAATGCCAAACCCCGATGCGTTCAGCAAAAGGCTGGCTTCCAACAGAACTTTTTGTCGATTTGGAGTTTCGGACTTCGCGACTTCGTGAATCCTGGTGCAAGGCTCCCGAATATTCAGCCTCCAAAACCCCGAAATGATCAATGGGTATTGACACTACCTACAATGAATACATGCCACCTGTCTTCTCAACTGTCCTCGGTCTCTAACATGGATTCCTGCCACCTGTCACTCTTCCCGGCTTTTGAAACTTGAACAAGCCTTCGACTACCGTTCCCCTACCACTTTGAAATCCTGAATTCCAAAATGGCACCTTCTACGCAATCAACAGTTGATAGCCTCCCTTTAGATCCAACAACCCATGTTATTTTGGGCTTCCGGGTACCGGGAGTTCGAAACTCTCGATCCCAAAACACTTATCACCAAAATCCCTGAATTCCCAAACCTCGAAACATCGAAATGCTGAAACGCCACTTCACACTGTTTCGCGTTTTGCAACTCCAGGGTTTTTCAATGCAAAGGCCCCTGGCTCCTTGTCATTAGGATTTTCGGTATTCTGAATTCCAAATTACCAAAATCCCAAAATTCTTCACTTAACAATTCTTTTCGTGATCTAGGAGTTAGAGTGACCAAGGATTTTGGCTTACACTTCGGACTTACAAACTCCCATTTTCCGAAATGATCCTGATGACTCCACTATCACAATCAACAGTCCACATTGAGTCTTCCCTCCCGAAGGGTGGATTCGTCCAACACTTAACCTCCTTGCATCTTCACTGAATCCCACTGTCCTCACGACTTTGTGAGTTTTCCATAGAGAATTTCAACCGCTCGTTCTTTCCTTGAAGACTTCTACAAAATGAACATGTGTTCCTCTTCTGAACTTGGACTCTGCGAAGTGAATTCGCTCCATCTCCCTTTTAATACTTCAAAGGCACTCCTGAGCTTTCACTTGCAAACTTGAGTCTCAAAAGGACTCCTGCATGCACTCCTTACAGCAATCTTTCAAATACTTCTAAGTATTTGATTCTTCAATGATGTGCACCTTCTGCAACAGTAGTCCCTTACCTTTCAACCTTAGTTGATGAGTTTAAGGCCTTGACTAGACTATGAACATCTTGCACTGCTTATGTGCTTCACCTACACTTCTGCTGGAATGAGAACAACGGTATCTCTCCTGAGATTTCTGAGATAAAACTCAGAACCCTTGTCAACGCACAACTTGCAGACGTTTCACTGCACTTCTTGCAGGAACTTTTCTCACTCAGGAAGAGAAACAATTGAAACTCATTCTCTCTCTCTCTCATACTTCATACATTCAACATGAAATCATACTCATAACACAGCATTTGAAACAAATGCATACAGAGAAACAAAGCAACTGTAAACATAGCATTCAACAAATGTAAATAGTGAGCATAATAACACCATGAAAGTTGATTCAAAGCTTCATATATTAACTCAAGTGCTCCTATACATGGGTTCTTGTCTATAACTCTCTGCTAAAACTCTCTTCTTCTTCTTTTTTCTAATGATACAACAACAATATGATACAAAGGCGAGGGTGTCTATATCTGTTTTCCCTCCTACTCTCTAAACTGTCTAATCTATAATTCAAATCTACCTACTTTCATTAACTATGCATAAATGCCTCTACATACTACAGACGAGAGCAACGCTCAAGGTCTGTTCACAATATCTTGACATAAATGTAAGTACGCTTCCCTCCAGCTATCACATTATTGTCTGTTGCATTAATTTTAAAAAATATTTCAAAAACATGCGTTGGTGCTTTTCCAGCTATCTTCCGCCTTCATGCTTGCTTGGCTGGCTTCTTACGATGCTCATGTACAATACTCCCTTGCTTGAAAATTTTCATGAACCCCTGTTGATGAGCTCTTGCACGGTTTGTCCATGCTTATGAATTTTTTCTTCATCTTCCCAACTAACATCTTCAACTGGATGTCCCTTCCATTTGACCAAGTATTCAAAATACTCCTTCCTCCTGGTCTTTTTTCTAATCCTTTTGTCAATTATGCCTTCCATTTGTGGCTTTTTAGCTACAGACATTTGTTTTATCCACTTAATTTCTTTCTTTTCTTCTTCTGCTCCTGCTTCTTCAGCTTTGTAAGGGTACAAACCCGCAACATTTAATATCGAGGAAATTCCGATCCCGTCGATTTATTCAATCTCATATGCATTTGCCCCAAATTTCCTTATGACCTTGCATGGTCCAATATTTTTCATCTTTAGTTTGTTATATGTTCCTCTTGGGAACCTCTCCTTCCTCAGATGTGTAAGAATCAGATCACCAACTTCAAATTGAAGTTCTCACCTATGTTGATCTGCTCTTCGCTTGTATTATTTACTTGAACTCTGCAATCGCTCCTTAATTTGGATGTGAAGCTCCTTCATTGCTTCTGCAAATCCCTCTGCACTAGCACTCCTGAATTCATTTTGTTCTGAATCTTTCAATTCATAAACTCCCCTTGGTTGCATTCCATATACAATCTGGAATGGACTCTTCCCTGTGCTTCTATTGAGTGAGTCATTGTAAGCAAATTCTTCTTGTGGAAGAATGTGATCCCACTGATTGTGGTGTTCAGTCACTAAGCTCCTCAACAAGTCTCCCAAGCTCTTGTTCATGACTTTTGTCTTCCCATCCATCTGAGGATGATATGTTGAGCTAAAAGACAAAATTTTCCCCATATTTTTCCACAAATTCCTCTAGAAATGTCCAACGAACTTGGTATCCCGATCAGAGACGATACTCTTTGGAAAGCCATGAAGTCTGACGAATTCTTTGAAAAACAGGTTCGCAATGTGATTTGTGTCGTTGGTTTTCTGGCATGGTATGAAATGTGCCATATTTGAAAATATGTCGACTACCACAAAGATCGAATCATAGACTCTTTGCGTTCTTGGAAGTCCCAATATGAAATCCATGCTCACTGCATCCAACAGCCTTTCTGGTATGGGTAATGGATGGTATAACCCTGTGTTCTGCCTTTTTCCTTTTGTGTGCTGACAAATCCTGCATCTTTCCACAAATTTCTTAACACCTGTCCTCATCCCTGGCCAAAAATATGAGCCATTCAACTTTGAGAACGTCTTATCATGACCGAAGTGTCTGACCAATCCTCCACTGTGTTTTTCCTTCATCAAATTCTCCCTCATGGAGCATTTTGGAATACATAGTTGATTACCCCTGAATAACAATCCATCCTGAATCATATATTCAGTCCATTGGATTCTGTCTCTGAGAAGTGGATTCTCAGATGCCTCATATGCCTCCTTGAAGTTTGGGTCATCTCTGTACATTTCCTTGAGGTTATCAAAACCCATAGTTTTGACTCTGAATTCCTGCATAAGCAAACATTTCCTGCTCAAAGCATCAACAACTTTGTTAGCAATTCCAGAAATATGCTTAATCAGAAAAGTAAAATTATTCATGAATTCAACCCATTTAGCATGTTTTTGGTTCAACTTCTCTTGTTGAGTCACAAATTGTAAAGCATGATTATCACTATACAAAACAAACTCTTTAGGAACCAAATAATGTCTCCATTTCTTAAGTGCTTGTATGACTGCATAAAATTCTTTGTCATATGTTGAGTACTTAATTTTCACTTCATTCAGTTTCTCACTGAAGTATGCAATCAGCCTGTCGTCTTGGCTCAAGACCTCTCCAATTGCAAATCCACTCACGTCACACTTGACCTGGAATGTCTTCCTAAAGTCTAGCAAAACTAGAATTGGTTGCTCTGTGATCTTCTTCTTCAACAGATTGAAACTCTTCGCTGCTTCTTCTATCCAGTGAAAAGATTTATGTCTTTTCTTCACTGTATCCATCATTGGTGCACTAATTCCACTGAAGTTTCGGATGAATTTCCTGTAGAAACTTGCCAAACCATGGAAGCTTCGAACTTCAAACACATTTTTCGGAGATGGCCAAGTCTTAATCGCATTTACCTTTTCGGGATCCATCTTCAACTCATTCGAAGAGATAACAAAACCCAAATAAATGAGTTATGTCCTCATAAATGATGATTTCTTCATGTTAATCAACAATTTCTCTTACTGTAATCCCCTCATCACTACAACTAAATGCTTCAAGTGTTCTTCTTCTGTCTTGCTGAAAATTAATATATCGTCAAGATAAAAGATGACAAATTTCCCAATGAAATCCTTCGGGACTTCATTCATCAATCTCATGAAAGTACTAGGCACATTTGTTAAGACAAATGGCATAATAATCCATTCATATAGCCCCTCATTTGTCTTGAATGTTATCTTCCATTCATCACCTTATCTCATTCGAATTTGATGATACCCGCTTTTCAAATCAATTTTTGAAAAAAATCTTTCTCCACTCAAGCAATCCATCAAGTCATCCATCCTTGGCAATGAGAATCTGTATCTGATGGTAATCTTATTGATTTCCCTTGAGTCTGTACACATTCTCTAGCCTCCATCTTTCTTTGGGCTGAGCACTGTTGGAACAACTCATGGACTCAAGCTTTCTCTAATCAATCCTTTGTCTATTTAGTCATGTACCTGTCTCGTAACTTCTTCATTTTCCTGTGCCATCAATCTGTACAATACTTTGTTTGGTAAATTGGCTCCAGGTATAAGATCGATGTGATGGCTTATAATCCTGATAGGTGGCAACGAACATGGTAGTTCGTCCACTACTATATCAGCAAACTCTCCTAGCAATTCCTGGATTTCTTCTGGTAGATAATCTATTCTCGTATTGGTCAAAACAATTTTGGGCTTCCTGACCACAATAAATTGTGTGTCTTCCTTCTTCTTAACCTCATTAAGAAATTCCTTCCCACTCATGAGAAGTACAGTGTTACTCATTTCTGTTTTCACCTCTTGGTTTTTAATCGGCAACAACATGTGCATCCTACCATTATTCTCCAGGGTATATGTGTTATTTCTCCCATCATGAATCACATTTATGTCACATTTCCATGGTCTACCCAGCAATAGATGACAAACATCCATGGGAATGAAATCACATAATATTTCATCCTTGTATCCTCCTATTTTAAAATCAACTAAGCATTGTTTAGTGACATTTACCTGATGTCCTTTTTGTAGCCACGAAACTCTGTATGGGCTTGGATGTATGATAGTCTCCAGCTCCAGCTTTTCTACCATCTCTGTAGAAACGAGATTGTATGTGCTACCGCTATCCACTATGACCTTACATACCCTATCTTTAGTTTTGTATGCAGTCCGAAATAGACTATTTCTTTGGGTTGGGTTCTCTGCCTCCTTCTCCGGCTTCAAGATAACTTTCCTCATCATTAAGGATCTTCTGCCCTAAGCATCTTCTGCCTCAACATTCCACCCTTTTGCTTCAGCAATGTGAGTTTCACCACCCTCTTTCTTCTTATATGTACACTCATAAGATTTATGTCCAATCTTTCCATAGACAAAGAATTTTACTTCACCGCCTCTGCCTCTTCCTCTTCCTCTGGCTCGAGGAAAAGTATTTCTATAAGCATACTTCCCTCTCTATTAGATTCCTCCTCTCTCATGTTGAGTTTGAGGTTTCTTCCCTTCTTATTTAGGTTTATGAGTCCTATCTTGGGCAATTGTTTTGCCTTTAGCTTGACTTCTACCTCGGCCTCTTTGACCTTGCTTTTGGCTCATCTTCTCTTTATCTTTCAGAGCCATCTGATAAGCATCTTCCACAGTCTAAAGGGTCATCATGCTCATCTCATCTTGAATGTCATGTTGCAGACCATTCATGTATCTGGAAACCTTTTCATCATTTCTTTCTCGATGACCTGCTCTGATGTTTATCTTGTAGAACTCTTCAGTGTATTCTTTCACTGACATCAGCTTCTATCTCAAATTTTGCATCCTCCGAAACAGAGTGATTTGATAATCCTTGGGTATNCAGTTCATCCCACCATAGTGTTGCACGCCCTTTAAGTCTAGTAATGGCATGTTTGACTTTCTTGTCTTCCTCGACATCCTCATAGTCGAAGTATTTATCTAGAGCTCTAATCCAATCTAGAATCTCTTCAAAATCCAAGTTTCCTTCATACACTGGAATGTCCATTTTTTCTCTGGCACCTATCCTTGCAACAACACTGAATAGGTGTTCATCCACAGCATCTTCGACTGCAACTTATTATCCTTCGTTTCCAGCTTCATTTTCACTTTCATCCTCGCTGATATCCCCATCGTCAACTATGTGCCTCTATGTTGTCTCCATGGCATCAAGCATGGCACGTAACTCGCACATTTCTCTTTCCATTGTTGGGTTAGGCATTGGCATTGGCCTATCTCTTCTCCTCAGCGACATGGCTGTAAAATGTTCCTCTTTTCTCCGCTACAGAAAGAAAAGAATTTTTTTTGTGCTCTAATACCACTTGACAAAGACTCCAAGACCCTCAAACCAAGATCCATTAAGGATCATTCTAATCTGCCCTAATGAGTCTGATTGACTCTTTGATTTTCCCCACAAGGAATCCCTCACACACACGATGATGTATCCACAGGTCCTTATGAGTATGCCCCATGTGATCAAACACAAAGCATCACTCCAATCTCCTGACCTCAATAAATTGATCATGCCCTTTTCCAAATCGGGACTTCGCATTTCGCGATTTTTGTTGTCGAGTTTCTGGCTCTTCAACCCACTGAAACTCGAAATGCCGAAACAATGAAATATTTGGCCGCGTCCTCCTCCACAGTTGTATCACGTTTCGTGACTTCGGGAGTTTCGGAACAAAGAACCCCGACCTCTTGTCTTTGAAAATACCAAAATGTCGAACCCCGATGCATTCATCAAAAGGTTGGCTTCCAACGAAACTTTTCGTCGATTCGGAGTTTTGGACTTCGTGACTTCCTGAATCCTGGTGCAAGTCTCCTAGCTCTTCAGCCTCCAAAACCCCGAAACAGTCAATGGGTATTGACACTACCTGCAACGAATACGTGTCACCTGTCTTCTCAACTGTCCTCGGTCTCTGACGTGGATTCTTGCCACCTGTCACTCTTCCCGGCTTTCGAAACTTGAACAGGCCTTCGACTACCATTCCCCTACCACTTCGAAATCCTGAATGTCCAAATGGTGCCTTCTACAGAATCAATGACTAATAGCCTCCCTTTAGATCCAACGACCCACGTTATTTCGGGCTTCTGGGTACCGGGAGTTCAAAACTCTCGATCCCAAAACACTTGTCACCACAATCCCCGAATTCCCGAACCCTGAAACACCGAAATGCTAAAACGCCACTTCACAATATTCCACGTTTCACAACTCCGGGGTTTTTCAATGCAAAGGCCCCTGGCTCCTTTTCATTAGGATTTCTGGTATTCTGAATTCTGAATTACCAAAATCCCGAAATTCTTCACTTAACAATTATTTTTGCGATCCGTGAGTTAGAGTGACCAAGGATTTTGTCTTACACTCTGGACTTACAAACTCCCATTTTCCAAAATGATCCTGACGACTCCACTATCACGATCAACGGTCCATGTTGAGTCTTCCCTCCCGAAGGGTGGATTCATCCAATGCTTAACCTCCTTGCAGCTTCAATGAATCCCACTTTCCTCGCGACTTCGCGAGTTCTCCACAGAGAATTTCAACCGCTCGTTCCTTCCTTGAATACTTCTATGAAATGAACCCATGTTCCTCGTCTGAACTTGTCTTCTGCGAAGTGACTTCACTCCATTTCCATTTTAACACTTCAAATGCACTAACCCTCTTGAGCTTTCACTTGCAAACTTGAGTCTCAAAAGGACTCCTGTATGCACTCTTTGCGGCAATATTTCAAATACTTCTAAGTATTTGATTCTTCAACTCTGTGCACCTTCTGCAACAACAGTCCCTTACCTTTCAACCTTAGTTGATGAGTTTAAGGCCTCGACTAGACTACGCACAACTTGCATGGATTTTGTGCTTCACCTGCACTTCTGCTGGAATGAGAACAACAATATCTCTCCTGATATTTTTGAAATAAAACTCAGAACCCTTGTCAACGCACACCTTGCAGATGTTTCATTGCACTTCTTGCAGGAAATTTTCTCACTCAGGAAGAGAAACAATTGAAACTCATTCTCACTCTCTCTCAGACTTCATACATTCAACATGAAATCATACTCATAACACGGCATTTGAAACAAATGCATAAAGAGAAACAAACCAACTGTAAACATAGAATTCAACAAATGTAAACAGTAAGCATCATAACACCATGAAAGTTGAGTCAAAGCTTCATATATTAACTCAAGTGCTCATGTACATGAGTTCTTCTCTACAGCTCTCTGCTACAAATCTCTTCTTCTTCTTTTTGCTAATGATACAACAACAATATGATACAAAGGCGAGGGTGTCTATATCCATTTTCCCTCCTACTCTCTACATACTACAGACAAGAGCAACACTCAAGGTCTATTCACAATATATTGACATAAATGTAATTACGCTTCCCTCCATCTATCGCATTAATGTTTGCTTCATTAATTTTACAAAATATTTCAAAAACATGCATTAGTGCTTTTCCAGTTGTCTTCTACCTTCATGCTCACTTGGTTGGCTGCTTACAATGCCCCTGCATCAGTTGTGCCTATAGCATGACTTGCAACGGTTGTTGCTAGTCTTTAGCATCGCTTGCATAGGTTGTCGACCAATATCCAACATGATTAGTTGAGGTTGGTGATGAAATTACAATATGACTTGCATTGACTGGACTGGTGGTGGTGGTTAGTTGTGTCATTTGAGACCAAGGTCCCAGGAAAGACTGGTTTTTAGAAATTGAAGGATAGGAAGGATTCTGGCTTATATCTTGTCCCTGTCTGGCAGGGCATTATTCTCCTCCCAATTGATCCATATAGGTTTGTACATGCATCATCACCGAAGAAGATGTTTGCAAAGAGACAAAGGCATGACATAGGTTATTCAGGTGAGGATATATATTTCCCCCATAGGAAGGGGTTCTGTGAAGGGGGAAGCCCATACCATAAAAATGATTCCCTCTATATAACATACCAGAGGATAAATGGAGGCCCTCCATGGGAAGAGTGTTCATAGGAACTGACATAACATATGGAGGGTATATGGATGGGGTGTAATAAGTAGAATAACTACCCATTTGAGTAGATTCTCCTAGAAGGATGAATCCAGGATTGGATCTATAAGAAGGGAGATTCCAACCTCCCACAGTGAGAGTCGGTTGAGGGATATGACTCATATCAAATGAAGACATATACAGTGGATCCATCATGGCCCCAGATCCAAAACCAGGATTTGTATAGGCAAGTGAGGGAGAGGGTGGAAAGGGTGAAGGCATGTTTGAGATATCAAGACGGAAATTATTAGAGACCCAAGGAATTGACTGAGTATAATAATTATGCATACCATTATGAAACACAGATGGATTCTTCCCCTTAAAATGAGAGAATTTCATGGGGGAGGAATCATTAAATGAGGGAGCCAAAGGGACTCCACTATCCATGATAATGAAAACTCATGGCCAAAATAAAATAAACAAAAGGCCAATATGCACACAAATAGGAAAAAGTGGTTGAAAGGGACCTCCCTCCCTAAAGTAGGTATTCCTTTCCCAAGAGGGGCTTGAGACTCCCTACTAAATATCGGAGGTATCAGAATCAGTTATAAGGGCCCTCATGGGATTAACAACCAGTCGGTCAAATCCCCCCGGAGATATAATCCTCCATAAAGGTTGTGTGATGTCCAACCCTTATCTGATCTAGAGTACATGTAGAATAACCCCTGCAAGTAACCTATGTGTAACCTATGTCAAGCAACTAAGAAACCATGATATAACCGATGTGTAGGAGAACAGTCATAATCCAAGTTTACCGTATGGGCAGGGTAACAAATCCCAAAACCTCGAAATCACTTCCTCTCACAAAGGTAAAGGTACTAGAAAGATCCCCATATACGAATAAATCCCTAGAAATATATCTGACACTAGGAAGGTATTGGGGGGATATCCCCTCAACCAGCCTCACACAACCTCGTGCTTAAATTCGATGTAAGAAGAGCCTTCTGATGTCACCAATTATACAATGGATTTCACCACTCCCTTAATCAGACACATATGTTGATTTAATAGCCTTCGAGAAGCTTACTCACAAAATCCTATTCCAAGGCTCTAAATCCTAAGCTAGTTTGTGCACCCTAGAAAATAAAATCATTTCTAATCAATTTTAAATTATCAGCATTGATTTTAGTGGCCTTGCTTACTCAAAAAGGTGTGTTCATGAAACTAATGATGTTATGACTCAGGAAGTAAAATAAATGAATATGAATAAAATGCAAAGTCTTAAATTCAATTCCCAATAAATGATAATATTTTCAAAATGCAATTTTCAATTTAGTTTTGCAATTCCAAATAAGATGCAATCTTTCTATACATGTATGAAGATCAATGATAAGAACCCAAAAGATCAAATTCCAACAATGAAAAATGCCTAATATTTTTGTATTTTCAATATAAAAGAATGAAAACAAAAGGACTGAATAACAGCTTGATATAAATATTCTACTGCATGTAAACAAAGACAAACCAAGTAGGATATCAAGAAGAAAACAGCTAGCCCAATTTGCATGGACAATCCAATGAAAAGGATGATGAGAAAGGCACCGCCCAAAAATTCAACTAACGAAAGGTTTCCTATCATTCCACATACACTTAACAGTCATAATAGAGACCCAAGAAGACTCAACAACTTCCACAACTTACCCAGCAAACATCAAACCCAACAACCAAGAAAAAAAGGATGATGTATGCGATTGTTCAGGGGAAACCCGCTTATATATGCCTCTAGTAGAAGGAAAGCATGTGTATGTAAACAAATGTTAGGTAAAAACCTGCGTATATGTGTTAAAACACAACTAGGCTAAGGAGAAGACTAAGAAAACAAAACTAAGAAAGAACATAGGTTGTCAAGCAGTCAGATGACAAGAAACTCAATATAAACAAGAGTAATCAACGGAGAAAAACACTCCAAACACGGAAAATAAGATTATATCCCCAGTATGGTCGTCAATTATGTTACAAGTAAAATATCTCTATGGCTAGGGGTAAACCACAATAGACAGAAATGACTACATAAATCAACTCTAATATCAGGTATGCTATATAAGAAAATATGCTAACGAGACAAGATAAAGAGCCTGCCTCGTCCAGACATTCGATGAAGTCCACCGTTGAGCACTTGACTGAAAGCAATACACCTACAACTTGTCCTCAACAAACAAGAAAAGAAAGCATATGGTGATAATATATAATGTTATCATATTCAATAGCATAATCCATCAACATTCATAACAAATATTCCCATGGAATAACAATTCAAATATTTGCAAGATATCGATTGGAAGAGAAAAGAGTTTTTCTATTAAAATGTAATCAGTAGAAGAGAATGAATTACAAACTTCCGTGTCGGAATGGTTCAGAATTGAGAAACTAATTCCCTTCCATCTTCACATGAATCCATGGATCCATGAATTCCTTTGAGCAACATTTACCCGGGTACATTCTCTATATTTCGGCATTTAGATTTTTACTCACTTATAATCTGGTATTAATTAACATTTATGGGTTTTCTTGCAGGGTTATTAATCGCCCAAAGCCTCGGGATTTCCAAGTCCATGCTTCATGCAGAAGGTACTCGGGTTCCAATCTTACAACATTTCTTTAAAGAAACAAAAGACTCCAGGTTCTATCATAAAGATTTGGTTTTTCCCTGGAATATTGTTATCGTGGGAAGGGTACCAGGCTCCTATGACAACCAGTTAACTGTATATTCAGTTTTTAAATAAAGGACATAAGTGCCAAATCCTTGTTTCTGTGTAATAGTAATGAATAGGATGTAATGAAAAAGACTCTACCATTGCTCATAATTGTATAGTCGACTTAGATGGAAACTCAATCAGCCAATCCTTTGTTTTCGGTATACTAGATATGTTATACATAGAATTCTGTAATGGGTAGCAATACGTACCTGTGAAAAGTGATTCTATTATATACCCCCTTCCGGGTCTACTTTGATCTTTATAGATAAATTCGAACAATTCCTTTATTTATTCATAAAGCTATACCATTTTCGATTATCACTGAAGTATGTCTATGCATATCAAATTATATGGTTCCAGAATGTATGTCCTTCAATACATTTAGTTTTTTCTCCTGTATTATTTTATTTCAGAACTTCGTTTGTGGTTGACTAAACTATTCTCTTTCCGTATATCATTTTCATCTGGTGGAGTATACACAATAGGTATTTTAAAAGAGTCTGAAATTTGGTATAGTCAGCTATACATATACATATCTATATATAATTATATCCATAGTTACTTCCTATTGTATGTAATCATTCCCAGTCTTAAATGACATTTTCACAACTTGATCATCATAGCTATTTATCAAATCCTATGTATTTAGCCTATAACAATATATGTATGTATAAATCTAGTCTTTCAAGTTTACTTCCAGAATTTTCTTACTTAAGGAGTACAATACAACTGTAAGAATTATACTATATTTTACTTCATTCCAACAGTAATTATATATATTTAAATATCATATTTACTTTCAAAATTTTAGCGTTTGCACAGTCTAAAGTTCACTTGCAAAACTGAATATCTAGATGTATATGAATCACATATCTGGTAGGTATTTCTAGCACAGTATTTGAAATGATATTGTATTTAACATAGATGTATCTCCTAATATATTTCCATAATTAAATTCCATTCTAGCCAAGATACATAGAATGTTTTGCTCAACGCCTACAATTAAACTGTAAGGGTTTATCCTAAAATTCATCCCATTCCATGAGAATTTAATAAACAGAACAATTCATCCCATTCCATGAGAATTTAATAAACAGAACAATTCATCCAGATTTAAACAGATGTGTTCTATCAGCCAATAATGTAAATAACATTTGACCAGAGAAGGAGTGGGTAGACATATCTGAACAATTGATGAACAACAAATCGAACAACCAAGATCCTCCCAACCTTAGAACAAAACAACCAATGTACTTGTTCCATTCACCCCCTAGACTGACCATGAACCCATGAGGGAGAACTCCAGAAATCCTCCTTAGCTATAGTCCTTCTTCAGTTACATAAACCTTCTCCTTGCCTCACACTTAGAATGCAGTACTCATAACAGCAAGTGATACTTCTTTTCGCAGCATACTTGGCAGTGTCCTACCTCCTCTCATATGCTATATATGCTAAAAGAATTTGTGCCTAGGTCTTTTCCCCTTGGGAATTTTTGTAGCATTACAAATCCCCAATTTTCAAGGGCTGCCAATAACCAAATTCCTGATTTGCCACTTGTAACATTCAACCCTGAGGTAGTTCCAACATGTTCCCCACTCATGGAGTCATGGTCAGCTGATTTCAACCTGTCTATTCCATTTGTCCATCAACAATAAATATAAAAGATATGTGTTTCTTAAAAGTGTCATATTCAAAGAGTTGGTTGGGACAAATCAAATCTTTTCCCAGTAGTCATAATCATAATTTACAATTAACTAAATTTGAAATTCGGGATTGCCATCAATGGAAATAAATTTCCAATTTCGAATTTACCAAAAACAAAAATAATTTCCTAAGTATTTTCAGACTAAATAATAATTTATTTTGGGGGGCATTACATCCTTTCCCCCTTCAATGTAACACTGTCCTCAGTGTTCATTCCTTTCTCGGAACAGGGTTGGATGAGATTTCTGCAAATCTCCCTCCAATTCCCAAGTGCCCTCCTCGGGGATAAAGTGATTCCATTGCACTTTTACCTGGGTGACGACTCTGTTCCGTAGTACTATTTCTCTCCCATCTAGAATGTGAGAGGTTCCACTTGGAACTCGCCTTCTGGTTCCACCTGCACCATGCTCCAATCGATCATGTGAGTAGGATCATGAACATAATGTTTTAACAAAGAAACATGAAATACATTATGAATTTTCAAATTTGCAGGAAGTGCAAGTTGGTATGCCACTGGTCCAATTAGAGCTAAGATCTTGAAAGGGACACAAAACCTAGGTTCCAACTTGGAGCAGTTTCCTAGATTTAGTGAACTTCTTCTGGCTTTGAATTTTAAATAAACGTGGTCTCCCACTTGGAATTATTGGTGTCTTGTTTTCAGGTCTGTGTAACTTTTATGTCTATCCTATGCTTCGAAGGGGCTCATCTTAGTCGATGTATGGTAACCATTGTTGTACGCAAATTCCACCAAATGTAGTTAGTCTTCCCACTTACTTGGTTTCATCCTTATGTACATTCATAGCATATCTTCCACGTTTTGGCTGGTTCATTCAGTCTGCCCATCTGTTTGTGGATGGTAGCTTGTGTTGCAATTCAAGTTAGTATTTAACCCTGCAAACAATTCTTTCCAAAATGTAGATGTGAATTTCACGTCTTTATCTCAAATCACCATTTTAGGAATACCATGCAGTCTAAAAATTTATTACATGAATATTTCAGCGATGTTAATTTCTTTAAAAGTAGACTTTACAAGAATAAAGTGTGCAGACTTACTGACCTTATCGATTACTACCATAATTGAATCATTCTGTCTTTGAGTTCTAGGCAAACCTATAATAAAATCCAGTGATATAGTCTCCCATTTCCATTCGGAAACAGTTAGAGGCTACAACAGGCTGACTAGATGCTAATGTTTAGCTTTCACCTATTGACAATGTTGGCACCTAGATAATTGTTCTGTTGTTTCTCCCTTCACATTAAGCCAATAAAATAACTTCCTTAGTGATGTCATTGTTTTCTGGTATTCCATATGACCAGAATATGGTTTCTTATGTACTTCGTCTAAAACTGTTAAATTTAATTCAGTAGAATCTGGTATGTATAATCTATTTTTAAATCTCAATAGGTCATTTTTGTCTAAACTCAGATCTGTTCTCTCTAAATTTTCTGCATTATTTCGTAAATATTCCACTATTTTAATGTAATTTTCATCATTAGCACTTGCAGCCTTTATCCTTTGTTCAAGATCACTTTCAGCCCTGCTAATGTTCATTTCAAACAACCCATGAGCTCTTCTACTTAAGGCATTAGCCACCTTGTTTTCCTTACCCTTGATGTTTCTTACCTCAAAGTTGAATTCGGTCAAGAAGGCCAGCCATCTTGCTTGCCTTGCGTTAAAGTCTCGTTGACTAAACAAAAATTTTACACCATTGTTATCAGTCAATAACATAATTTTTTTTCCCATTATATAGTGTCACCGCATATTTAAAGCATGTATTACAACTAGCAACTCTAAGTCATTAGTGACGTAGTTTCATTCGTGCTCCTTAGGTTTTCTTTGTGTTCTTCTTTTGTTTTAGAATACTCTAGGATATCATCAATAAATACCAAAACAAACTTATCCAAGTACTGACTGGAAATACTATTCATGAAACACATGAAAGTCGTTGGCACGTTAGTAAGACCAAGAGGTATAACAACGAATTTGTAATGCCCATATCTCACTCTTAATGTTTTTTTACTTATGTCCTCGTCTTTTATTATAACCTGGTGATAACCAGATCTTAAATCCAATTTTTAAAAAATATCCTTGCCCCACCTACTTGATCGAACAGATCATTGATCCTAGGTAAGGGGTTGTTGGAAATACTA